>VUQS01041994.1:1915-13826 GCA_015108495.1 Heterochromis multidens
TTAAAAAAAAAAATTTTTTAAAATTAAATACAAAAAAAAAAAAAAAAAACTGTGATAAAGCTTTTGGTAGAAAGATGAGAAGGCCTTCCTTTGCTAATTGAAACTGGCACTATGTTAGGACACCTCCACCTGTAAATGGCTACAACAGAATGAGACTCAACATTGGCACACATATAGTCAACAGGGCGTCCTGGAGGCATTAGTCCAAAGTTACTTTGAAAGAATCTGTACAAACCAGTGGCCAGGTGCATAAAACCACAGGATGATCATTATGCCAAGGCTCATTTCCTCCTCTCAACATCTTGTCAAATGATACAATAGCTATCCAGACACGAGAGGTGGTTCAGCACATGCTGGGCTCAATCAAATAAGCTGCAATATGCACCGAGTTTGTGCAAGAGAGAATCTCGCAAAGCTTTGAATAGTAAACCCAACTCCAAATTGTAAATTGACAAAGAGTAATCCCACCAATTCCACAGAAAGATTAATGCAACAGTTCTGTGGCATACTAAGTCTGCTCTGTTATTTACTGAACTCCAAGAGCCCAAGCATTACTGCACAACTATGAGAGGAAAATCAGGTTACTTTCAGTATGAGGACTATATTCAATCACTGACCTTTAGATATCACAAAAACGAGGGGGGTATACCATCCTCTCATTCAAATGAACCTGTAATGGAGAGTCATGCATAAATGATGGATGAGATCTGCACTGAATCTCACTGCCACAGAAAGCTTCTCTGCTGTTCATGCGACTTCTGATTTTGCTATTGCAAGAAGCAGCACATCATCCTTTCATTGTTAACTCTGTACAGAGAAAAGAAGAGGAGGAGCATTCAAATGTTACCAGTCAATAGTAGCTATCATCAAAGGATGAATCAAACAAATAATTCAAACATACTGACAAAGTGTACATGCATGGAATGTTATTTTATAAGGGTTAATATGTTCAAGTGTTGGTTACAGTTAAGCCGAATCAATTGAATTTCAACAACATACAGTTAACTCTAAGCTCGTTGCACCTGCAATAATCAGTATTTCTATCCAAACATTGTTGAGTTGTTTTTTTTTAACTTTCAGAATGTCTGAAATTATTTTGTGTAATCTGAAAGTGATGAAGTCCTTGGGAGTGATGAACACAAAGAATAACAAACTGCCTCTGATATTTCCCTCAACTCTACAGAGCATTTTAGCATCTTTCAGCACATTGTGTTGGCGTAGTACTCCACAGCTTAATGAGAGTAGACAGCTGTTTCCAGCCAAAATGTTCAGATGAAACCATCCTGCTCTACATGCACAGCCCTGACTGGAACACAAAGTTAGCAGCAAGCTGATATTAGAGGAAAAGAACCAGAATTTTCCCTCTAGAGTTGGTATTTACCAGTACATGGTGAGTTAAAATGAAGTGTCTACCAGCTGTTATTAGGTGGACAGAAAAATCCAGCAACATTGCAAAAAGTAGGTCTAATGAGAGAAAAAAAAAAAAGTGAGCTGGCAGACAGGTAGGTGGGTTAGAAACAATGAATGAAAGGTAAAATTACTACCCAAACTGTTCACTGTAATCATCCATGACAGGCTACCAAGGATGTACTTTGAGAACTGGATAGTGGGCTCAAAGATGGCTCCCTTTCACTTAAATGAAATTTGCTTGTCATGTGCATAATGTAAGCCAGAAAAAGTTGCCAGGTGTACTTCCATGTTTTTTTTAGCCCATTGCACACCTCTTGGTGCATCCTCTTGGACTTCATAAGTATTAAAAATAGCTTAAAGATTCATAACACAAAGAATAACAATAGACCTGAGTTGCTGTTCATGAAGTCCTGTCAACGGTTTTAGGTTTACAACAGGCTACTTGTTTATGATGGTTATCTGTAAGAAGAGTGGCTGCAGTTGTTACGCATTTAGCAGTTTTAACTTGGAAAAAGTTCTAAATAATCAGTGTGTCATAGAAAGAAAGATTCTTAGTTGAAAACTACTGATTGTTGGGGAATTTTGTTGTGGAGTTGGCATGTTCTGCAAAGAAAAAAAGGTCTGCACGCTATTTGGCTCCAATATATTAATTAATAAAACATTCTTGTAAAGGCAATGTTTGTATCAATAGGATCTTAAACATGTGTCTGAAGAAGAACCTATGTAAGAAAACATTGCCTTTACAATGCTTTAAAGATTATATTGGAACTAAATATCTAAATATAAACCTTTTTCTTTTTCCTTTTAGTTGCCTGCAGCTACACATTTTTTTTTTTCATTTTACATGTTCTCCTTGTGCCAGGAGCTCCAGTTTCAGTTTACAGTCTAAAGACGTATATTAATTGTATGCATGTGTTGCAGGTTTGTTGGTGACCCCTAATCGGCCAAAGGTGTGATTGTGAACAACTTTGTTTTAGCCCTGTAATGAACTAATAACCTGTCCTTTTTCGCCTAATGTTAGCTGGGTGGGCTTCAGCCCGTCCTGTCATCCTATTTGGTAAGAGGTTAAAAAAATGGAGGGATGGATCAGCCTGCGATATTTATAGCCCTGTTGGACCTCATTTTCATGATGATGACACATTCTAAGATTTGGACTAATGCACTGGACTTCGGTGGTGTCTTTAATGTAATCACAGCCATCAGGAAAAGCTGAAAAGAAAAGTGCTAAATGAAATAACATAATAAAATCCAAGTTTTTCTCTCCAGGCTCTGGAACCTTTACCAGAAATGGTTAACAAACGAAGCTTGTAGAATATCATAAAATAAATCATAACTATTCATAATTATAAATGACATTTCATTTGGCTGAAATGACCATCTACATTTTGAATAGTCTTCCAGCTATTTTTCTGACTTTTTTCTTTCTTTTGTTTTCATTTTGATCTCAGCACTGATACTGTCTTATATTTAGTGAGGAATAAATCTGACCAAAAACAACAACAAAATACTTTTTACAGGAATTGTAAGGAATACATTTGAGAATTTTATGTTGAACCATGTATTTTTGTGCAATTATCACAGTAAACAGTAATATAAACCGTGTTAGACTACAGTACATGAGATGCTAATCCAGCAATGGTAATAGGATGGCAGTCTCAGGGAGACAGTGTGCTCATGGACAATAGTTTGGCAGTAGACCAAAGTGCTAATTAAGTAGTTCCATGCAATGTTAAATACAGAAGCCCTCTGCAAAGGTGAGAGGAAGCCAATAACTCTTAGAACAAGGTCAGTGTGTTCAACATGATCACTCCTCATTCCACCCAGCTGGACATGGGGATAATCTCATGCATCTTTAATCCTGCTGTACTATGCTTGGACTGTGGAAAAGGATTGAATGTAGCACAGTGAACACACACACACACACACACACACACACACTGCAATAAAGGCCACATACAGAAAGACTCATAGGCTGTGTTGGTACATTGACATGTTATCCTCCACTGCTGTATGCTTTAAATTCAAGCTGCTCTATCATCACAGACTAAATTGCTAATTGCTTCTATAAACTGTTACACAACCCAGTAAACACAACTGCACTTCAGCGCAGTTCTGAGGAGGTTTTAATAAAAGAGCTGTTTTTGATAGAGTGCAGATTTAATTTTTGCTTGAGCTGCTTGGAGTGCTTCAGGACACTAAACCAAAACCCTTTCAATATATTTTTCATCCTTATACTCTTAAAATCAGGTTGTTCAATACATTCCATTTTATTTTATTTTATTTATTTTTTGGTTTTGTTTTGTTTTGTTTGTCACACTGCATCTAGTACCATAATGGCTGTTGGAATGGCAAAGTAGGCCAATCGGGCCACAATTAACTATCTATAATCAAATGAATTACCAAATTATGTACAGCCATTTATGGTTTCTAAGACATGTATCCTACTGACACTTGTGATTCCTGGTATTTTCCTCTAGCACCACCGACTGGCTAATACTTGCTAATTACGTGCTTATGTATGAAATATCTCCACGAGTAGTCCATGAATTACCAAGAGATCTATGCGCACATTCAGTGTCCCACATTCAGTTATTGTTTTTGTAACAAAAACAATAACTAGCTAAATAACTGAATTTGACTCAATTTGCACATGCAAGACTGATGTGGCCAGAAGTCTGTAATATTTTCATTAGGTCTTGCTGAATTACAGAATGTAAAATCTGTGGTTGTAACCTTTACAGACCAGCTGATGGTCTGCCTCCTTCTGCTGCTACTTTTTACTGCACTTCCACCCCTGAATCCCCATTTCCACATCACATTTCTCTACAGCTCAAACCGCTGTAGGAAGCAGCGATCCACACTTAATATGCCACGGTACCATTACATCAGTCTTTCCCTGAAATTACTGAATGCATTAAATACATGATTTTGTGTCAGTGAAGCAGCTTTTAAAGCATTATCTGTCATGCTGGCCAGATGAATGGAAAAAAATTAGCATGCCTCGCACACACCTCATTTGAATGATGACTGAAGGGACATATTTACAAAAGGACACGTAGGCTCTTTATAGTCCCGACTGCGCGAGACATCAGACGGCTTTGATAACAGCAGCCTGGTGGCCACCCCAGCTGGGGGGCTCAGATCAACCAAGAGAGACAGCTGGGGGCCCAGCAGAATAGACCATCCATGGCACAGCATGAACTCTGTATCATCCCTGACTGTTTTTCTTTCCCCTCCTCTGTTTTTAGGCTCTGGAGAACAAACTGATGGGTGTTGAAATGGGTTTGGATCAGAGTGAGCTGGGGTTTAACTCACCAGTGCTGACAGGATTTGGCATTTAGGTGTGCAATTATTTATTTAGTCTTTTTTCCCCTCCTCACATGAAGACAGTTTTTTTCATGCCCATATATGTGATTCGGGTTAATAGAATTTAAATACATTCTGACTACGATCCCCACAAGAGCTTTTAAGCTAACAGTGATGGGGAACAATCTCTAGGCAAGTGATGGAAGGCCTATAATTACTTGCCAAAGATGTGGTCTTTATATCAACAAATTACCAGGTGTACAAAGTGAGCTCTGTGGTCTCAGGGAATCGGCTAGGATAAAGCCTCTCTGTTTTTTTCCTCCTGGTGTTTGTTTCTTGACTGTAATCCCATCAAAGACTTCCCTGCTTTTTGTTTTTCTTTTCTGAATACTGAGATCCTCCCCCGTCTTGGGCTTACCTCCCCTCAGGATTGGCATCTTGGAGTACGCTTATTGGTGATTACGCACTTCCAGACAAACATCTGGGAGCGTAAATACAGCTAATCCCCTTCATCACCACAGTCTCTCCAATACAGTTAGTTTTTCCTAAGAGTAAATATCAAAACAAGAGAATGGACTGACAACTGGATGAAGTCTGCTTAAAAAAGAGCCGCTGCTGCATCTACAGCATTTGAATGGAAACATGACGCTGACATTCTTTGATGCCTGTTAAATACAAGAAATTATTGACTTGGACTGTTTCCCTTTGCTCCAAAAATATGACAATTGAGCATTAAAAGTAGACCTATTAAGCAGATTTCCATCTTTTTTCTACATCTTTATTCTTGGACTTGCACTAAGGTAGGTGAGGTTATTTTAGGTAAGTCAGAGAGATTCTAGTTCATCATATCCTGGACTTTCCCCTCTAAACCAGTCGAAACCAAGAGAATCCTGTAAGTTATCTGTTACCTTATTTGTTTATTTAACCTCTTAACATCCACCTTATTTATTATGTTTATGTGAACCATCTTAGTCAATCTTATAACTGTGTTATTGTAAAAATGTGGTCAACAATAAACAATACATGCTATTAGCAACATAAGTGCTTTCAGGCATGCCAAATCTACGGTCAAGCTTTAGTCAGTTTTAGCCAACCACATACTGAAGAAGAAGAGGAGGTGGGCTGAGGCAGACTATGGTTAAAGGAACCCAACCATGACTAACTGAAATATCTGTAAATGGCAGTTACAGAAACGGTCCTTCCAAGAAAAAGCACAATATTCTTAATGGAATAAAGGATGTTGTGTGGTTAAGTGTATTAACAGCCCATCCAATAAGTTTGGTGTGTGAAATTCTAGTATTTTATCATTACTTAACACTTAAAAACAATATCTGTGTCTGTGCAATCCACCCATACCACGTATGGATGCACTTTGCAAGCTAGCTAGCTAATACCTTAGTATTCCACCCTCTTGTCTAAGGCCACTTAGAAACTGCAACGGCTTTAAAGCTGTCAAGGTATCAAAGTGGGGGCTGGGGGTTATAAACCAATGTGTCATCACAATGTCCATGTTTTAATACATTCCATTGGTGTGACCAGTATCTTTTTGAAGGGTAAAAGCAAACTGTAGCTATGATTTAGTCTCTATTTAAACATTTGTATTATTGTAGGGTCTTTACCTTATAATAGAAAGCACCTTGAGGCGACTGTTGTGATTTGGCACTATATAAATAAAAATGAATTGAATGGTGGTCACAAGGCAGTGTGCTCGCCCTAAGCCCAAAAAAATGGATAAGGTTACATCAGCAAGGGCAGTTAGCTCAAAAATCTTTGCCAAATCAAATATGTGATTTGCAAAGATGCAAGGGAGGGTGTCAGTCTGTTTGCTGACCCCTTTGAAATGGAGCAGATGAAAGAAGAAGAAACATTATTTTGTAATGAACATCTGAAACTAGACTAGAACCAAACTAGAAGCCATAGTTAGCCATAGCCTAAAAAGACCTTCTTCAGCATTCTCACCAGCTATCATTTCTGATACTTGTTGGCTTTATTTAATTGTGTTTATTTACCATTCAGGTGATTAAAGTGTTTATTCAGTTTGATATTAATGGGGGTAAAAGGTTCATCAAAGTCCTCCGTCTCTGTGATGAAATGAACTGTGTCACAATATGACACTGTGAAAGTGCTTTATTTTTTGTGTGATCACTCTGCCAGTGGAATATTGAACAGACCCAATTCACCACTGCTGCACTGTTGCGTTTTTCCCATTGCTATATATGTTAGTGTTGTGATCCCTTTCTTGGCACTATAGCCTTATTGTGTTGGGGAGATGTGATTGCATCTCTAAACCTTATCCCTGCACAGTCTAATCTGTAGCATTTCATTAACTCACTGTCATTTAGTATTTGGGGAATGTTTCTTGTACCTATTTGTCAGTTTCTACAGTCCTTAAGAAACTCTTAAGCCTCTTAAGGCATCCTTTCTTCTCCTAATGTTTTTTTTTTCACTGTTAAGAATAGGAAAGAGCTGTAAAAATGAGATGCTTTCATGTTTATCAGGATGTGGTCTTAACTTTGTATTCCAACATGGCTAACATAAGAAGGGTGTTGTCTTTGGTCATGGCTCAGAAGTGCTGGCCTTATGTCGCACAGTGGGAGAGGTTCAAAGTTTAGAACAGTCATCTGACAATGTGACAACCTTCATCTCCCAACCAACCAATAAAGCTGCAGCCTGAAATGCCACACTGATCAACTCAATACCAGCACATGTATAAAAACCCAAAACAAACTCAAATAGAACAGAGCAAAGCAATATGTGCAAAACAAAATGTTCCAGGAAAAATGTATGTTGTATGATGTATTCTCCAGCTTTTATAATGCCTGTGCCAAGGCTGATGTAGCATGGAAACAAATAGTAAAGAACAGCCTTTCATTTAACAATTTGACTGGAAAGAGGACCCAAACGCAGGACACAAGAGACCTTGAAAATGTTATAAATCCAAAAATTTATGACATGGCTGAGGTCATAATGAGAGGTCAGTCATTGAGGAAAACAAATCCAAATCCAGTCGGGAGTAGATAAATCCAACAAAACTGGCATGAATGCATTAGAGAAACTATTTAAGGCACAAAAAACAAAGAGCACACAAGAAAACAAGTAATGCTTGGAAATATCTGGAAAGCTTGACTACGGTGAACACCATAAATCAAATAATTTTCTTAGAATTTAATCACTAGGAACATACTTTTATACTAGGAAGCTTTTTGATTTCATCTGCAGATGTGCTGGCTGCTTTATCTTCAAGGAACAAAGAGCAAGGTTTTTCATTTCAGCAACCTACACTTCTTTAAAACCAGCTTGGACATGAAGACACAAACTCAGAGCTAAATTGGCGCCCTTTTAAATATCATTTTCTGTGTTATTACATCTAATTCTGCCACTTAGCCTAACCATTTCATTTTGCTCTTTATTTATTTAAACCTGCCCATATCATCTCCTTTGTTTCAGATTTTTTTTCAATGTTCTGTACGTTTAGCATGTTTGTGTTGTAATTTGCAGTTTGTATAATTTAAATTTGTAATTAACATGTACAAGATTTAAGTGAAATTATCACCAACAGGGAGAAGCTTTTTAGTGTCACTGCTTGTAGTAAGAAACAAGAAAAAATATATTGCTTTGTCTAAGACTTAGCTAACATATTTCCATTTCACAGTTACTGTAGCTCCCTTTCTAAGTCACTGCTACATGGCAAACATCAACATTAACAGTTTTTATCTCACAAGTGTAGAAGAAGCACTGGGAATCTGGCATCATGCTCAGCATCTTCATTTATCATCCTTTACTTCACTTGCTGTCATTTACAAAAGTTGTCTGGTGAAAGGTTTCATGGAGTTTTTTCTGTTGTCACTTTCCAGGTGTTTCAGCCACTGTTTACTATCCCATTCCCTAGAATACCTGTCTTTCCACATTAGTATGGGTGCTTCATAGGCTTTCCATCAGTATTCATCTTCCTCTCAAGTTTGACTCACGGCAAACTGCACGCTGCATTGACTCGATCCACCAGGTTGTGGTGCTATGTAGTATCACATGAAAGTACAGTCCTGCCCTAGTTCAACCTCAGTTAAATGCAATAAACAGATGTTTTGATCAGGAAGTTTGTTTCTTCAGATTCTGTTCATAGCGTTAGGTAATTTTGGAAAGTGTTAAACTACATTTTAACACAGGAATTTAAAGTAAGTACCTTTTAAAGCATTTTGTAACCTGTGTTTGAGAAGAGTGCCACATAATTAAAGCTCATTACTGTATCGCTGTATCAATACGATACAATAATGAGCTACTACTATACACAGATAGTTGCTGCTCAAAACTATTTGGTAATGAATCCTTTCAAAAAGGAATCAAAAGCAAATTGAAAATAACAAAATGCTCTGTTTCTGAATCTTGGCTCATCTAGCAGGTGGAGCCTTTATTTCTGAGTGGAACAAACTTGAGTTAAATTACTGCTTTAATTGCGAGCTGTGTTTGTTAATGGAATTCATACTTTCCATTTATCTCATAAAGATCTACCTTGGAGGAAAAAATATTCTCTGCGATTGCCAACTGCAGCAGATAAAAGGCACCGTGTGTTTGTGGATGGGCTCATGTTCGTATGAAACCACTGCACCATTTCTTTCCTTCTTCTCTTAACTTTCTGCTGAATGGCTCTATCATGTCAGGATTTCACACAGCTGTCGTCAACCGACATCTTTCTGAGCAATATCAAATTAATTATTGATCTTAGCTTGATATACTAAATTTATTGATAGGTGTTATTATTAAATACATAAGGACAGGTATACAAACAAACTGAAGCACGTTTATACTCAGGAATTTTTTTTTCTTTTTTAAATGAATTAGAGACAAATATGAGCTGCAACACAAACTATGATTCAGCTCCATTTGAGAATATAAAAGCACCAGACAGGAGAATTGCTTTGTAGTTATGGAGGTACTCAGTCACAAAGAGCTTTTCATCAGGCCTTTTCACACTTGACACCTGTTCAATAAAAAACCCTCAATGTAAACCACATCATCTGCACAATAAATTTTTCTCTGTAGCAGCATGAGGTACATTTTGAAGTGTTAAAATGTGCTGCACATGATAATTCAGAGCTTTTTGTTCAAATTCAATAGGTGATCACTTCTTTTCTGTTAAATGGGATTTAATACACACTGATTATGATAACAGGTAAAAAGACAGTGAAACTGGATGGACCAAAGTGTTAATGCTGTTATGTAGGAATCTGTTATTTTTTCACTTAAGTAGCTAGTACTGATGAATCCACAGAGAATCCATCCATCCATCCATCCATCTTCCTAGCAGCTTATCCAATCCAGGGTCACAGGGGGCTTGCAGCCTTGTTCCAGCTGCCACATGGTAAGAGGCACAGAGCTTCCTTAGACAATTATTATCCCAAATGAACTCTACAATCCCCTTACTCTATAAAGTGGTTTGGCCTTCTCATGAACTTTTAGGCCTTAATTGCCTTTTGGTTACTTGTAAGCCAATGCAAAAGTTGTCATCAGGAATTACAAACCTTGTGGTGACACCGAACCACCATTGGCTTCTGTTAGCAACTCACTGATGCTTGCAAAGCGGAATGAAGGCTAGCAAATGCAGCTTGCAAATTTCAGTGAAAATGACACTTAGGGGAGTGGAAGCAGAAAGCTGGACTTTGTACTTTACACTTATTTTGAACCTTTATTTACTTTATTATCTCACAGACTAAATCTAACTCTACTACTTTGTTATGCTTTATTATTATATATAAAGCTTCCCTGCAGTATATACGTAATTAAATCCATCTCAAGCTGCAACACTGTAGTATGTATGTGATTTTGCATAATGGGTACTTTACCCCTGAGTACTGGGTATGAGCCTTTTGTATTTAATTAATTTACAAGCCACCTTATCACAATAACCAGCATCTTAAGCTTTTCACTTCAAATATAGGTACTTTTGTTGCCACAGTGGATGGAGGTGCATATTTGGTTTTGGCACAGACTTTATGCCAGATGCCCCTCCTGATGCAACCCTCCTATTTATCCAGGCTTGTAACCAACACTAGGAGTACCAAAAAGTTGAATCTGTTCATCTGGACGTAGCGTTTTCAGTGGGAGAAACGTTTCGTCACCTCCTGGTGACAAATGCATCAGAAACACATACATCAAGAAACACTAGGAGTACACTAGCTTGTGACCCTGTGAGGATGGGATTGCATCTAGTCTGAGTTGTGACACAAGCTTGTTTGTTTGTTGTCCAGCTGACTCCAAACCAAGAGGAAGTAGCATTGAAAGTGCTAGCAGAGGAATAACAGCTGTCCATCTTGGCCTTGATTTAGCAGGTATTATCATCATACAGTCTATACTGCAAAAGATATCCAATTTTGTAACCAAGTTTATTAGATTCATGTTGCATGGTGTGGCTTGTAATACCAAGACTGCTAAAATTGTAAAGTGTGTAGCAAATGAATAGATAGAGTACACTGGACCGATGGAGGTCAAATGAAGGTCTGGCCACATTCACAAAAGATATACTGTCAACAGTAGTGGAGGTATTCTACTTGGGAGACATGTGATAGTCAGTGGCACAGGAAACACTTTACATATAGAGAGAAGAACTGATTCCACTTACACTGAAAAAAATGATCTGTTGGATTAACATGAAAATAATATTGTAATCAGTTGCACATAATAAAATTATGTTTAGTCAACCTTAGTTTTCTGTGTTAAAACTGCACAATTTTTATATGTTAAATGAACATGATTTTTATGTTATTTTTATATTTTTCATTCATGTGAAGTCTTTATGGTTATCTCATGTTCATTTAACACAAAATGTTTATGTTTACATTTAAACTTTTTTATGTTGACTGTATTCAGTTACCGTATGTTAAACCAACATAATTATTTCATTTTAATTAATTATATATTCTACCTGCTAAACTGCTATTTAACATATTTGCAATATATGTATTTGTCTTGTTTATCTCAAACTACATAAATATTTGTTGGTCTTAAGTTAATAGGTCTTGAGTGATAAATGCATTTTGTACATCCTTATACTTTAACTAAAAATATCTAAAATAATAATTCTAAACACTTTAAAAGCAGTAAGGCAATAAACAAAAACATACTTCTTTAACCAAGTATCTGTATTTTCTCAGTATTGCACAATTACAAAACTGGACTTCCACTTAACACAGTAAGCATGTGA
>VUQS01042007.1:0-10028 GCA_015108495.1 Heterochromis multidens
CAGGTACAGCAATGGATGAATTTAACCTACCTTAATTATAGGACAGACGTGGACACTTCATAGTTTTAACATTTGACTGGTTCTATAACGCTGGTTCTTAACTTAAATATAGTATTTTTTCTGGCTGTTTGACATATGTAAAAATGTTGCATATGGGAACATTAGTCAACTTAAAAGTTGTAGCTTTTGTGTTTCAAATAACTTGGAATCAGCAGGAGTCAACAAAGGTCCAGTAGGGCATCACACTTTTAATACGGTGGTGGAAAATCTTGCATGAACATTGCATAATGACCTGCCAAGGGACTGCAGATGCAAATTAGCTTAAGCTCACTCTGGTACAATGCATTTAATGGCAACATTTATGTTAATATTGTACATGGTCCCTTTTCAAATAAAATCAATAAATGTTAAAATGTTAAAAATAAATCTTATCTAACCTCTGGCAAAAATGTTAATAAGTGCAAATCATGATTGATATCTATCCTTCATTTCATTAGGTTGGTGCTGGATTTCATCATTTTTGGTGCTTCTTGTTAACTTTCTCTGAAAGCCCTTTTGCCTTAAGCTGCATCCACACTGGACGCCATTCGCTTGCTTTGAAGCCAGCAGCTGGTCACTCACGGATGTTCCAGACTTCAGTTGTCTAGGTAACCCTCCAATGTATTTACTACCAGGACATGTGTCAATCAACGGTATCCTGTGCTTTCATTGATAATCACTTCAATCGCTTGCCTAGAAGTTGAGAAAAGTTTATCTTGGGTCCTGTCCACTTTGCATTGCCAGTGTTTCTTTGACCCATAGTTTCTTAAAGTTGCTGTGTGTCATTCACTTTCTGTAGAGAAGGATGAATTGGTGTGATCTCACTACTGCACTTGTTTAGGGTTAGGAGAAGTGTGTCTCCAAGCCATGCTACAACAAACTTTGTCTCTACTCAATGTGTAGTGTACCAGCTATTTGGCATTTGGGTTAAGCAAAACTGGCGGAAAGTGGAAGAAGATTGTCTGCTTTTTGTCCTTAAGGTGAGTGTTCCTTTAATATTATGAGACACAAAAAATATGAATTTGTGTTTTGACATCACACTCACATTTGTGGTTTTTCCTCCCCATTCTTTGTTTTTAATCTTTGTCTCACTCATTTCTTACCCTTAATTTTTCTCATCTGTCCACTTTCCCTGGTCAATTGTTCTCATACTGTTGCTACATCGCATTCATTCCTTTGCTCCAAAACCTCTTCTGTGTTGCTCCTTATGTCCATCCTTCTGTCACACACACACATACACAGATCTCTAATCAATATTGGATGGAACCAAAGAGTGATAATACCACTCTCCTCCTTCTGACCAACTCAGATGCTGAGTTAGAGGGCAACATCTATCGGGACTTGTACACTTCCAACCCCTGCTGCTGCTGTTGCTGCAACGTGATTAAAAAGTCTGCGTGTGTGAGTGTGTAGATTTCCAAAAGGGCAGGAAGAGCAATTTGATAACACCATGTTAGACCAGAAGGTTTACATTTCTATTCATAACCCCCCTGGAGACACCACTCATGCACAATACTCCGCTACACACCAGCACTGCATTATAAAATCTGAGTAAATGCTACAGTGATTATGGTGAGTGAAATCATTATGCTTACCACACAGCAGGTGGTGAGGCAGGACTAAAACCTGAACTAATCCTCACAGCACTGCCTCTGCTCAGAAGGGGAAACAAAATACAGTTATTCACTGCTGGTTGTAGTTACTCGTGGTCCTCTTGGTTTAACATTTAGACCAGGAGGCCTGTATTAGTTTCCGCATCTGCAAATCTGCTCTTGTCACTTGAATCCAAGTGACAAAAATTCCGTCATCGGAGAGTGAGTGAGAGGTAAGTGGATTTCAAAGAACTATAACAGGAATGACGACTTGCCTTTGATGTCTGCAGCTGTCTGTGTCCATGTTTAAGATCACTGGTCACCCTCACATACACCAAAAATTTTTGTTTCTGATAAGCTGATAAGGTGTTCTGGCATCTTTAATTAATGAGCAATTAACTCTGATAGGCAGGATAATGCATATTACTGTCAAATAAGTTCATATTTTGTGACACCATGGAGATGCATGCTCAGTAATAAGAAAATTAAGATATTCCATAACCCCCTTACCCCTTCAACACATCCTTTTTTCTTTTCATCCTTGTGATGCGTTCATGATGTAAATGTAAAGTTTCAAATGCAACTTTTCAAGCATCTCAACAAATATCACCAAACACGCAAACTGTTTCTGCGTAGTTTGTCACAAGATGTGTCTACTAGCTAAAGGTACAGTTGCTGTATTTCTCAGAGAGAGAGAGAGAAAAAAAAACATGAATGTGCAACACTGACAGATGGAAAAAGATGTAAGAAAGATGACAGGAGAGGGAGATGAGAGATTATTTTCAAATGAAGGACTGCTCGCAGCAAGTGGCATTTGCTAAACTGGAAATTTAGATCTTACAGTCCTAATTCATTTTAAAGTTTTTAAATTAGATATTGGATCTATACATGCTGTACTGCATTCTACTGAATTATGTTTTTGTGTGTTTTTTGCAAAACAAAATGAAATTAGAGGGGTTAGGTTAATTGGTGATTCTAAATTGCCCATAGGTGTGAATGTGAGTGTGAATGGTTGTCTGTCTCTCTGTGTTAGCCCTGCGACAGACTGGCAACCTGTCCAGGGTGTACCCTGCCTCTCGCCCTATAGTAGCTGGGATAGGCTCCAGCCCCCCCGCGACCCTGAATTGGATAAGCGGAAGAGGATGGATGGATGGATGGAAAATGAAATATGCTAATTTTGTATTATTTAAATTTTGCATGGAAAAACTGTAAGCCTACCAAGCAGTTTTGTACAGTTTAGTGCAGGCTAAAGTGGTTATTTTGCAGTATCATCAAGAGTAGCAGATATCAATTTGTATTTAAGGTGATGATGCTGATTAGATCCACTCACTGAATTCTGCCTTTAAACTAGTTTCATAGTGTCTATGGGTTAGAAAATCAGCCATACAGCTCATGAAACATCTGCTTATATTTTGTTAAACCCACAGAGTAACGCAGGTCAGCTGAACAAAGCCTCACAAAACATGTGTGACTTATTTTTAAGTAATTCTGCACTGCTGCACTGTTACACCCAATCTTATGGTTCCCCCACCTGCCAAATCCCACTTTAACTCCTGGATAAGCTGACAGATGGGTGGTGTCATAAAAAGACAGTTATGTATGCAATAGAGTGTTCAGAGGACAAGACGAAGCAAGAACTGTGAAAATATTTGACAGTACAAAAATTGGGCACGAATGTCGACAACCAAAATGCTCAACTCAAGGTTTCAAAACAACAAAACAAACCAACAGGTGATGTCATCATGACTTAAAGCTATGACACACACAACCACTTAAAGGAAAACAGAACTGATGTGTCAAAATATCAGTTCTGAATTGCCTCCACAGGTCTCTCCTCACTAAGAAACACTTAAAACAGTCCATTTACTGGCTATAAGTGTCACGATTTGCGCTGTGTGCAAGCAGGATGACCAATGCAGGACTCCGAGACAAAACTTAAACTCAACAGCCGTTTTATTGCTGGAGTACAAAAAACTTAAAGAATACAAAAATACATGAACCAAACGTGGAAACACTAGGAAACGTGGAGCACTAGAATACATGGAGCGCACACAACCTGGGAAGGGAGGACGACGATATGACAAGGAACATGGAGAGACTCAGACAATAAATACAAACAGGAGGACGAGCAGGATAACAAACAGGTGAGGAACACAGCTGGGAACAATCAGGGGAACAAGGCAAAGAAAGCAAAGGTAGACGAGACACACACGAAACCAGAGACTGTCAAAGTAAAACAGGAAGCACTCACACTGAAACACAGACTAGGACACGTGAACTTGACACTGAGACCAGAAACAGAGCGAGAGGGAACGAGAGGGAGAGAGAATACAGGAAAGGAACACAGGGACCAGGACTACAAATGTATAACTAGACTGGACCGAGAGTGAACAACAATAAGACAGAACATGGAGACAGATGGGTACGGGAACACAGGGGAGGCATGAATCTAAAGAATCTTAGGAACATAACAATAACTGAAACCAAGGACAAACCAAACATGAAACCAGAACTAAGAATACAAGGAAAATAAACCAATGACTGAGGAAAAATCACAACACTCAAAACACTGGGTACCGATCCAGGAACATGACAATATATTAAACTAAAAAGTCCACAACACAAAACACTGGGTCAACTGACCCAGAACCATGACAATAAGTGATAAGAATGCATCGTGCTTAATTAAAATAGGCTGCAGATATAAATTGGGAGGTCTCATAATTTATGTCTGTGGAAATGATACATGTGTATCTGTGTGCAGACATCATGTGTGTGTTTTCAGACCTTTTAACTGTCTGCAAATGCATAAAAATCAGTGAATGATCACCAACTAAAGAATCCAGGGATAACTTTAAAGTATCTTTAGTATCTGTTTTAAATTTCTTTCCTGGATTTTATTTCTTTCACATCTTAGTTTTTACAGATGACCTTTATACAAGAACTCCCCGTTCCCCTCTGGTCCCCAAGTGTGTGTGTGTGTGTGTGTGTGTGTGTGTTTGTTTGTTTGAGTATTTTTGTGTGTGAGCTCTCCAAAGCAACCATGGCGTGTAGACAAGGTGTTTCCCTCTGGGATCAAATGTAGTTGACTTTGTCCTTTTTGTAGTGTGAGGTCCATGACAGCAATCTACCTGAGGCTATGATTAGCTGATACTCAGGAGACAGAGAATATGGGTTAGGCTGAGCCATCAAGGGAATGTTACAGCCAAAATGGAGGTGAACAATCCTGTTCTCTTGTAGAGGTTCTCTACAGATCAAGAACCACTTGTATCAGCTTTGTTTTAAATTCAGCCTTAACCAGCCTATAATCTGTTTTGTATTTTATAACTGGCATATTTAGTGTTATGATGGCTGAAATGCAAACCTGTGTTTGACTTCTTTGTTGTCTTTGCCAAATGCTTCTTAATTAGAGCCCTCTGGTGGACAAACCATGCAATGCCAACACTCATAACATGGTTGAAGGATGTTTCTCCCATTTCTTCTTCACTTTTAAAATGTTCAGTTATTGATCATAAATGCTGATACCGATAAATCGGCAATTAGCTAATATAGGCCAATAGTACTGGCTCACCGATAAACTGGTTGGGCTCTGTTCTTGTTTGTTGGGATGCACTGCTTGGGAAATTCTTGCCAGTACTTTATTTTAAATACCAGTTTAGTATCTGATACCGACAACAATATTTTTTGTTCATTTGCTTTAATGGCTTATTTTATGTTTACTGTTTTTTCGCCTTTATTCCCAAGAGAAAAAAATAGTCCTTATAATAATTTTTTAAATCCTTTATCTTATTTGCCAAATTAATAAGCTAGTTTAACAGAGAAGACAAACTGGAGAGGAAGATAATAAGGAAGTTAAAGGGTCCAAGAAGAAGACAGCAGAAAAGAAGAGAGGGAAATAAAAAGGAAGAAGGTAGTAGAAAATGAAAGCAAAACCATATTCAAAAAGATTTCATAGATAAAAGCGAAAGTAGCAAGGAGATATGAAAGAAAGAAGAGAGGTGGGGAACTTTAGAGAGGAGGTATAGCAGGGACAAAGTAGGAAAAAAGGCCGGTAATAAGGGAGGAGATAGTAAATTCAGAGACATGCACAGAAAAAGCCACGAAAGTAAAAAAGTGCAAAGAGGAATGATGGAGGAAAAAGATGTCTGATAAAGAAAGAAATGGTTAACCTTGGGAATATGTTTTCTGTCAAAAAAATAAAACTAAAAAAGAAACCGACATTCAGTGTTCTTGTTTTTTAAGATGTAACTGCCTCTGTGTCCTGCCACTGTATAAAGAAGCAGTCAAAAGAACAGTCGGGCCAAAAATCCCTTTGAGGGGAGCTCTTTGATGCCACCCTTACTACTTTTTTCTCTATATTATCTGCAATCATTCGCCACAATCTCTGTACCAGTGGCTCAACAATTACAGCATGGCATGGATGTATGTTTGTGGTGTGGGCTAGAATGTGTGTGTATCTACTATGTCTAAATGAGTGCCAGTGCAGACTGTTGTGCGTGCATCATGACATGTGACAGACTGAATTAATAATTCACATGAGGCTAGTTGGCATGATCCTCCCACATTGCAGCAGAAATCAGAATGCAGCACTTATGTGTGTGAGAGGAGAGAGGAACCTATTGAGATCTATAGTTGTGGTGCATGCAAGCTTGCCCGCATTGTTGAATCATGCTGGTATGAGGATGCAGCAGAGGAAGGAGAACATAAGGGAAAGGAGACTGTAGGTAAATATAAAATGCTGAAAAGCAGGAGAGCAAGAGTAGCATAACAAACAGAAATAAAACTAAGGTTAATATCAGTAGAAAATTTTATATAACTAAAAATGGGCTCTAGGTTATGCTAGGCTAAATAATCTATGAAAACTTCACTGCTTATGTGAGCCGTGTGCCAAGCTTTCGTGAGTTGCATTATGTAGCATCTAGTCTATTCTAGAGTACCATTTCAATAGCGCCTGAAAGATTTATAAAAGTATTTGAATTTAAAAGGCAATATGGTCCTAACTGCAGCTGTAGCTAGTTCAAGGTATTCTGACCACACTTTAATCCAGAGGAGAGCACACAAAAGGGAAGTTGATTAAGTGTTTTATTCATTTTTACCCCTCAGCCAAAAAGGCTGATGGGGTATTGTCGTCACCCCACCATAGATGCATCTACTAAAACATCTTGGATGAGTTCGAATCTCTGTGACCTTGACCTCAAGGTCAGAGATCAAGTTTTCTGAAAATATTGTGAATGTGATAACTTCAGGTCAAAGCAACATAGGATTTTCACATTCATACCATAGGTGCAGCTACTGTTAGGTTTTTTTTTTTCCTGAAGAAAAAGAGGAGGAGACATGCTATATATTTTATGAAAATTTATTAAGCTTGAGCAGTTGAAGATTCAAGTTACAGCGCTGGGCCCCCCTGTGAGACAGAGAGTCTGCTCACAGAGAGGGCGCCCCCAAACTGGGCACAACAGTTTTTATAATGCATTCAAAACAAAATATTATTGTGATTGGCTAACGCTGGAGAAGAGCCATGGTTTAGACTTGGCCTTCTGTTATTGGTGTTCTTCTTCATCATCCTGCATAACAACTGACTCCGTCCTCCCATCTGGCTCCTTCCTGTAAGATAAAGAAAGAAAATACCTCCCTGCCTGTCCTTACTAAGTTTTGATATGAAGCTCCAATTCTCAGTCTCTGTTTCTACTTATGCTATCTAAGTCTAGCACATTATATTTGGATTTCACCTTGACTTTGTCTATTTGTGCTGTGTGAGCATGTTTCAGGTCAGTCTGCACTTAACTTAGCCTGGCTTTGTTTTATCCCTTTACAATGTGGGGTTATTGCTTTTTACCTAAAAACCTACGTTCTTCCAAATATTTTATTAAGCGTAATTAAGCACAATTTCAATGTATATAAAAATCACACAAAAGCTCAACTTAATTATTTTATTTATTAAGCACAATTGCAATGTGTATAAAAGACCACCTACAAGCTCAATTTAACTATTTCATTTCTAACATTACTAGGAGGCTGAGGGGTACCACTGGCGGCCGCCAGTATTTTTTTTCCATTACTTTCTACTTGAGGTAATTGCATAGACAACAAATGGTGGACATGACCACTGTGACACCACCACCTACTGGTTTCTGGACTCTTTGAAGCCTTAACATGTGGATGGTGCCATATTTATTTATTGAGACAACAGTGACCATATTTGGATAAAAAGGTGGAGTGCTGAATTTTTAGCTAACACTAATAATCTTGGTTAGCAAGCTGCATTTATAAGCTGTACAAGTGCAATCCACAGACACCCAAACCCACTAAGTGCATTCTAGGAGACTAAGAAAATACTATAATTTTACAACCCAAATCAACTCATGACATAGTATGCTGTGTCAATTAATTACTTAATAACAACTAAGCCAAAATACAGACGCAGTGTGTGGAAAAATTAAGTACACCCTTACTGCTAGTAAGTAGTAGCCAGGTGCTGCTGAACAAAAGCACTTGATCATCATGAGCAAGTGTGAGCACCTATATGAGAGCACAAGTTTTGTCAGTTTGCTGGTCTGGAGCATTCAGGTGTGTGTTAACACAATGCCAAGGAGGAAAGACATCAGCACTGATCTCAGAGCAGTTATTGCTGCCCATCAATCTGGGAAGGGTTATAAGGCCACTTCCAAACAATTTGAAGTCCATCATTCTACAGTGAGAAAGATTATTAACAAGTAGAAAACATTCAAGATAGCTGCCAATCTTCCCGCGTCCTAGCAAATTCACCCCAAGGTCAGGCTGTGCAATGCTCAGAGAAACTGCAAAAAACCCAAGAGGTACATCTCAGACTCTACAGGCCTCAGTTAGCACATTAAATGTTGAAGCTCATTCAGCTTCAGGTTCATGTTACTCTATTTTTGCCCATGGGTAGATTTGGTCTGCAGTCTTGAATCATCACTCGCAATAAGGACATAACAGACAACAGATAAGCATAGTACAAAATACTGAAAAAAAAAACTAATAATAATTTGTAACCCACAAAGTAACAAAGCTATAATTTGTTCATCTGAGTAATGGCTGCTGGAACAAAACTGTTTTTAAACCTTGTTGTTCTACACTTTGGGAGCAGTAATCTTCGTCCAAAAGGAAGAACTGAAACGCACTGTGCAAAAGGTGTGAGTCGTCAAGAAAAATTGAACCAGCCAACCGCTGTAACTGTCTGTACAGGGATGCTATATTCAGCTGTGGTTCACCAATCAGCCTGTTAGACCACTTAACAATTTGATTGAGTTTCTGTTCTGTACAGATAATTATCCAAACCATGACACCAAGGAAAAGGATAAAACAGATTCAGTAAAAGCACGATAAAATAAAATCATGGTTTTATCAATGTGGAAATGAAAAAGCCTTCTCAAACATGAGGGTCGCTAGTGCCCTTTTTTGCACACAGCTTCACAGTTTGCTTTAAAATTCAGCCTTGAATCAATAACTGCAACAAGATATTTATAACATTGAAAACATTCCACCATCTGACCCTTAATGGATGTGACCTCTTGTACAGTATATGAGTACATGTTCGAAAGTCAGTGATCATATCCTTTGTCTTAGATATGTTTAACTGAAGGTAGGACTCATCATGCATGCCATTTCACACCATGACAGTACAATTAGAAGAAGACTGAACAAGTACCGTGTGTTTAATCCAGAAGAAAGCCTCTTCTTCTCTTCAAAGAACATTTCAGCATGGCTTAGGTTTGCAAAGTTGCATCTGAAATAACCATAAGACATCTAGAAGAACATCCTTTGACGATCTGAACTTGTTTCGCAGCCACAGGACCTGGGCACCTTGTAGTCATTGAGTCAACCATGTGCTCCTCTGTATACCAAAGTATTCTAGAGTCAAATGGGACATCTGGCCAACAGCTGAAGCTTGATGCAAACTGCATCATGCAACAAGACAATCATCCCGAGCACAGCAGCAAGTCTACAACAGACTGGCTAAAAAAGGAAAAGAATCAAGGCATTGCAATAGCCCAGTCAAAGTCCAGTCTCAACCCAATTGAAATGCTTTGTATGTTGTCGAAGCACGCCGGCTTCTCCGATTCTTTTGATTGGCAAGAAGTTTACACGGACACAAGAACTAAGTTTAACACACTTTATTTTCATACAAATGCATTTGGAGATCAAAACAGTCAGCGCTCCCTATGCTGCCCTGGGATGATCTGAGCTACTTCCGGTTCCAGTGCTGTTTTGAAAACTCTGGCTAACCCCGCCCAGCTGGCAGTGAAAAACAACTCGCCTCCTCCCCTTTAACTCGACAGACGAGCTGGCCTTCTGATCATAACAGTGCCACCCTTATTTTCAGTCATTTCACTTCACTTTTCCGTGATAAAAAACCCCACCCATCAATACTATTAT
>VUQS01042008.1:2726-14016 GCA_015108495.1 Heterochromis multidens
TTTGGTGCATTTCCCTCTCTTCTTCTTCTATTTTGCTCATACTTTTGTGTCAAATAATGATTTGCACTGGGTTTGTAACACTGCTCATTCATTACACAGAGGTCAGAATGTGGCATAACTCTGAATTACAAAAAGCAAATAGAATACCAATAAAGAGTAGCATCTCTGTCAGATCAGCCTTTAGAAAAAAGGATTGCACTCTCACCAGCTGACCCCTCTGTTATCAGTTATCTTTCTGGAATAGTACCCAGTGACTGAGAGTTGTGTGGTAAGCGAATGAAAATGTATTGGCTTTAGCTTTAATTAGGAGGTACATTTCAGCTCAATGAAGAGGATGCTTGGAATATTACTTTATATACCCTGCAGGGCAAACTTGCTCAATAGCCAATTGTTCTGTTTCTACTCATTGCTATGAGTCATGCTATATGCTGGAGATTGTTGACAATAGAGTCACAGCTCCTAGGAGTTAAATTAGATGTCAATAGAAGAGCAACAAATTCTGTTTGCACTGCTTTTCCGGAACGACTAAGGGAATGAAAGAATGGGTCATTGATTGTTATTGGGTTACAAAGGGGATACGTGTTGACATGTTTTGGTAATTTTTTGTGAAAACATATTAAACAGAGGGGCTTCTAATGTTGAAAACTATATGGCAGTGGCCAAAAAAAATCCAGCCATTTTTATTTATTTATTTATTTTTTTTGTGGTGTGTGTGGTGTTGGGAAGGTCTATGCTGTTTACAGGTTTTCAGTCATGCTCAGACCTATAGAAGTAATGCCACCCTTTTCTCAGCTATAAAATTGAAACACGGCATGTGTCATATCGCTAGATTCCTTGTGACAACAGCAGCTTCTTTTCTGTGCCTTCTCAGAATACCTAGAATATGCTACCTGCATCTTCAGTGACTTACAGTATGCAAATGTGGGTGTTGAACCCTCATGCATGAGCTCTCCAATTTTGCCGTGTACTGAAACCACATGAGCTTTGTCACACTAGACACTGTTTCTATAGCAACAGAGCTGGTAAAGCCTGGAAACAAAGTTGTTTTTCTCATAAATGAATAAATAAGCAAATTACATTAATCGAATAAATAAACTTTTGGATAAAAAGCTAAATGAATAGCTTTATAATTTTTACAACCAATCATTGTTTTTATTGTAGGATACCACTGATTGTTGCCTGTTTCAATACATTGTGAAAATCAATTTGAAACCAGGTTGAGAAAAGTACTCAGTTGCAGTGGATGCTTTAAGAGACACAATCGCAAGCAGTGTAGATGTTAAAGCATTCCAAAAGGACAAATAGAAAGCAATCACAGTGCTTATAAATGATCATGTAAATTGAGTTAATTAAAATATTGCTTTTGGACATTTTCAAATAATCCTATCTTGCAGCCTCAGTGCCACACAAAAATAATTTTCTGGTGTATTACAAAACTGATGCAAGTTTCAAGACTCTTCAAAATTATTTCTATGCTGTTGTGCCATGAGTTGAATCCAGAGGTTTGTTTGTTTGTTTTTGTTTTTTTCCGAGCTTCAAACTTGCATGAAAACTTTTGGGAAATGGTTTTCATTCCTGTTACTTACTTGCCTCATTTATTTCTCTGCGTTTTTCACCCAGACTATTTAATTTGCAGTCCTGTTTTAGGAAGTCTAATTTTGTCTTGTGCACCACTTGCTGCCCCACGTAGGCTGCCCTGAAGAAATACCAGATGGAACACAAGAGCAAAGGGGAGAGTCTGGAGAAGTGCCAAGCTGAACTAAAGAAGCTGCGCAGGAAGAGCCAGGGCAGTAAGAATCCCTCCAAGTATGGAGAAAAAGAGATACAGGTGAGCCTCTTGAGGTTTTTGCATGAAGAATAACATGTACAATAATTACAATAAAAGTGCCTGATTTAACCATGCAAAGTTCTCAAGAACAAGAACAGAAATCACAGGAACAAAATTCAAAAATAACAAACAAAAACTTGAGTTTCTCAAGTCGGATGTACTGCTGTACTTAGTTTTAGCAGAGTTTGCATGGATGTGGGTGACAGTTAGATTTGAGATTTATGAGTCTAGGTGAAAATAATGACCTTATTCTTCATAAAGTAAAGAGAACACTCAAAACAGCCAGGATGCGGGTGGAGGCGGTGGCGACGAGGTGTCCTGAGTGGGAAGGCAAATAGTGGAGGTTTGATTGTGAATCGTGCACCCTTCACAATCTTTATTACATCGAGACACATACGACAAGCACTTTGACAAGAACATGCATGAGGAAATAACTACACTAATTTATGTACTGAAGGTGTTTGCACTTTATTCAGCCAGTATGTTTTAGCACAAGGCTTTGATCAGAGTTTTAATGGGATGAGTAAAAGCACAGCCTGCACATACAACACAAAATAGATGACTCAATTATCAAAAGTGGGCTAGATAAGATGGCAAAAATCTAAGGATGTTGTACTTCAAATGCTGATGTTTCAAAAAACTAATTAGTAGCCGAATGCTATCCAACTATATTATTTTTTCTATTTTCTAGTTGCTTAATGAAATTATTATAGTAACTACAGTACTGTGCAAAAATCTTGGACCACCCCTTATTTCTTTGTATTTTGCTAGGAAAATGGGAAATGGGTGTAAACATAAAGAGAAATACAGTATATATAGCAAAAACAGAGTTTATACAATTCTAAAGAGCTTGAAAGTCAATATTTGGTATGACCACCTTTATTCTTCAACACAGCCTGAACTCTCTGAGCCAAGCTTTCTTTTCTTTAAGTAGTCTCCAGGAATAGTTCTCCAGGCTTCTTGAAGGACATTCAAAGCTCTTCTTTGGATCTTGGCTTTTTCTTGTTCCGTTCTCTGTGAAGATGATCCCACACTGCTTCATTAATGTTCTGGGGAGGCCGATCTGTAACTGATTGTGTTCCACTGTGTGTTTTTCTATCCAGGTATGCTTTTACTGCATTGGCAGTGTGTTTTGGGATCATTGTCATGCTGAAAAATGAAGCCATTGCCAATCAGACACTTTCCATATGGTATTGCATATTGGATTAAAATCTGATGGTACATTTCTGTGTTCATAATTCCAATTATTTTGACAAGATCCCCAACACCAATGGCTGAAATGCAGGCCCAATGACAGACCCTCCACTGTGTGCTACAGATGGCTGTAGACACTCATTGTTGTACCTCTTCTCTTACCTCTTCTGTATATGTTTGCAATGGTTTAAACCAAAGATTTCAAATTTGGATTCATCCCTCCATACGACCTGGTTCTACTGATTTTCAGTCCAGTTCTTGTGTAATTTGGCATACATCAGCATTTTCTCCCTTCCTTAAAAATGTTTTTTTGACAGCCACCCTGTAGCCAAACTGTAAACAATTCTGACTCAATGTTTTTGTGTCTTACGGAAACTGGATCCACAAAGAGATCAAAGCACTGTTTGCATTCATTTCTTGATTGTTTCCATAGAAAAGCAGCATCTGTGGGAGTCCTTCAGGTGAAATGAATGTTGATGAATTAAAAAGATTCTTTGCTGTTAGACATAACTTAATTAGTTACTTTTCATAGTTAGTTTTCTATCACTTGACCACCTACTGGAAAACATACTCCTTACATAGCCACAAATGCCTGCAAAGGCACTCCTTTTCTCATTGTCAGGCTTTATTCTAATGCTGTCACAGCAGAGAATCTCAACAGTGATTGATGCTATGGGCTGTAGCTCAGAAGGTAGAGCAGGTCATCTACTAATTGGAAGGTTGGTGGTTCGATCCCTAACTGCTCCTTCATGCCAAATATCCATGGGCAAGATACTAACCCCAAGTTGCTCTCCGATGCATCCGCTGGAGTATGAATATGTGTGAATGTTAGATAAAAAGCACTTCAGTAGAAAAAGCATAGAAAAAAGTGCTTGTATGAATGGGTGAATGAGGCATGTTGTATAAAGCGCTTTAAGTGCTCAGGTAGAGTAGAAAAGCACTATATAAGAATCAGTCCATTTACCATGTTCCTTCACAAGGATTTCACTGGAAACTTGAGTCTGACTACTGCACGGATTGAGGCACAAATGTCGAGCTAACAGGTCAAGGCTTGTAGGGTAATTACTGCACTGTTGGTCTTGCTATGAAGTGTGGCCGTCCATGACAGAATCAGACCGATGGCTTGGCCAGAAAAAATGATTCTACCCCTCACTTAAGCATAGAACTGTTTTCCAGAGTTCTGTGGGTATAAAAACATTCCTTTGCTTTTCAGGTTTTGAAGAATAGGCTCCTCCTTTGTCTGATCGGTTTACATGCTATGACACGCACTTAGTCACACATCTGCCCTATCCTGTCTGGAGCAGTATGGCAGTGCTGGATTGATCTGACTGCTGTGTCACATTGAGTTTGTTCCACGGTGTCAGGCATGTCATGAAGAGATGCTGTCTAAAGTGTCATCATAAAGCATCAAACCTCGCAGTATGCGGCCAACCAGTTTTGTTCAGACCACAGCTTGAATTGGGAGTGATGTTTGAGGGCACTACACCAGTAAAGCTCAGCTAAGAATGGCAAGTTGCTACATGTGTCTGGCTACCTGAAGCATGTGCTACATAATTAGACCTGTGGTAAGGTTCCCATGCCATATTTTGATTAACAGCAACTGCACTGCAATCAACAGTTCTTCAGAAATAAAGAAGTACGAATAGTAGTTTAATGATGTAAAATTTCAAAATACTGTTCTAAATTCTCAATATAAATGACACCCCAACATAGAATAATGCTTGTATCTTTACATTCTACTGACAGTTGAGCTTTATTATAGCCTTCTGAATTTTAATAGTAATTTAAACTTTGTGTTGAAGGATTACAAAAGACCCCTGGAGGCATTAAAAACAGTTTACCCACAGGGAGCAAATACAAAATCTATCTTTTTTCTTAATGGATGTGCAAGAACAAAGTAGTTGCCGCAGTAGTTGGGCAAATAGACTGTTTAACATCACAGAGCTACTACCAGAAAAGCAAAAAGGTTTAAAAAAATAAAGGGAAAAAAAAGAAAATACCTTTTGCATGTTTCATAGAGAAGTGAAGCTCTTCTTCTGAGTTTGTATGACTGGAAAAGCTCTGGACCTACAAAGCTCAGCCAGTTAGCAGAAAAAAGATAAATCAATCTCCCTTTCTCATTTTCAACCCGTTCACTCTCACTGATCATATCATGTCTGTGGGCGTATGAGAGAAAAGTCAACTCGTTTGTGCCTTAGCCCTGCAGGGAAGACGACACACAGAGAGGGAAAGAGCCCTGCACTCCCACAAGACCTGCACTGCACAATGACAACCATCCACCTAGAAAGAGATAGAAAGTGACCGGCTACAGATATAAAGTCTGCAGTTTACTTTGTGCAGATAGAAAATGGTTCTTTCTCAAGCAGCTGAGAAAATACATGTAAAAGTTGCTAAGATCCACTCAACATTTCCTTTTCCTAAGCCACATCTGTGTTATTTTAGCAGACGAGAGGCACTAAGTTTTCATTTTTTATGGCCTCTCTTTTCATTAAAAAGTAAAGTATGTCTGAGCACAGTCTGGCAACAGATACGGCCAAACTTATTGATCGTCTCATCGCTCTCTCTCCCTCCTCTCTCGCTTCGCTGTCTCTCCCACTTATATGTTCCTTTGTATTTCCTCCCCTCCCTATTCTCTCTTGCCTTCAGTGGTCAAAGCCTGCTAGAATGCTAATCAGTTCATTATGTAGTTCATTGGAGGGGACAAAGGTACTATAGAAAAGTGTTTCATCTAGATAAACTCCTTTACTCTGTAGAGGCTGTTAATAAGAGCCCAGACAGTCAGAGACAGATGGAGTTCATGATTAAGAATTAATGTCATTAGATGTTTGATAAGCTCTGGGCTTCTTTGGCTTTGTGTCATAAAAAATGAAAAGTGATTCCAACCTGGGATTGTGGGTACATTCATTACATTTATGCACAGCTAGAAAGTGTTGGTGACATACGTAGGCACAAGATGAGCTCTGACAAAGACACTGTACGTGTAGGTGCCTTCTGTTGTGCCCTGGAGCATTACAATACAATTCTTGAATCCAAAGAGTGCTGATGATGAAGGAACATAAGAGCAGACCTAAGCAGCTTTGAATTGTGCAATGAGATGCTTTTGAATCCCCACAGGAATAAACAGAGTAGAAACAGTTTTGATGTTTTGAATCTTACCATTTTCTTCACTTTTTGAAGGATGTGAACGCTCCTCCCTCCATGTTGCGTACAATTATGGAAAACCGTGTTGGTACACAGTGTAAAAGAGTGCATAATGTCACATGCAGTTTTTGCTGTCGTATTAGGATTTCGTCCTGAATATGTCAGTGTAAAGAGACATACAGAAAGAGAGGCAGATATGCTAATCCACTGAAGTCTGAATGCAAGAACTGCACTAACTTATAGCAGGTTCCATTCATGTTTATAACCTGTGCAAAACAAGTCATTCCAGCTATGATGTAACCTGAGGTCCTTAAGCTATAATAGTGGCTGGTGTTTGCTTGGGCTTTTCTCACTGCACTCATTGTCTTGGGTTACTTGGGTGACCTTTTGAATGATTGACAATTTGGGACTTGTGAATTTGACAAGTGGAGAGGGTACACTGGTTGAGCTGCTCCTATTAGCTCTGCTTAGAAGTGCTAGAAAGGCTAGCAGACTGTGAGTCACAGACTGCAGAAACAAAAAGGGTCACTACAGCAGAGAGACAAGAAGAAAAAGAGGAGCAGATCTTTAAATGGTCATTTTGTGGCTTCTTTGATATAACAGAAGACCCATTTACACATGTTAGCAGCTGAATTGTCCACCTGTGGGGTGGATACATTTCTTCACAGACTTATTTCTTTCTTGCTTTCTCCCTCATCTCTTTTTTCTCTCTGCAATGTAGAGTATGACTCATACCAAAACAAAATTGCAATCTTTAATAAGAAAGCAACAGATGGGAGTAAGAATGCCCCTTAATGTGAAATTAAAATGTAGTAAAAGAATAAAATAAAGGCCTCTTGGTAGACTACAATGTGTGCATCATTCTTCCATTCTTCCCTTGCTTGATTTGCGACCTGGCCTCATTGATTTGTGTAATGTTGTAGGTGAATTTCTTCCAGTGCAAATGCAAAATGCAAGATCTCAAAATGTGGTTAGCATTGTTTGCTCACAGCAAGATGGTCTCGGGTTCAAATCCACCAGCTGTCTGGAGCCTTTTTGTGTGGTGTTTGCATGTTCTCCCTGTGCCTGTGTGGGTTCTCTCCAGGTACACCAGCTTCCTCCCACAGTCAAAAGACATGCATGTTAGGTTAATTATAAATTGGCTGTAGGTGTGAATGTGAGTGTAAATGGTTGTCTGTCTCTCTGTGTAGGCCCTGTGACAGACTGGCAGCATGTCTAGGTGCACCCTGCTTCTCCCCCTATGACAGCCGGGATAGGCTCCAGCCCCACCCCCCCTCCCGTGACCCTGAATTTGATAAGCGGAAGAAAATGGATGGATGCATATTTTTCAAAATGTTTGTGTTCAGTGTCATTTAGCCACTTTAAATATTCCTACACACTTGGAATTACAATGAAGTATCATGTTGGCTGTTGGCAGTGGGGAAGTAGTGTGCTCTGGTGGTTACTCAATGAAATACACTACATCTGCACTGTGTGGTGTCACCATGGGATCTTAGATTTGCCTACAGGGATGAACTTGATAAATTTCATCAGTCTTAATGGGACACAATGTGGAACTTTCTAAATTGTACTTTAATTAAGAACACTGAACTTAGGACTTATGTTGCTGTTGGTGTGATTAATAAGTTATGAATAGTTTTCCTTATTTCAGCTAGTGAGATTGAAATAACCACAATCATGTTTGATCCAGACTTGTGACTCCCTTGGAGGTTTCATCAGGAAGTGCATCTGGTGTAAAAATTCATCAAAATCAAATATGCAGACCTAGCCCCTCTGGTGACCCCTCGTGACAAGGAAGCAGGCGAATTTAGCTTATATTTGATCCAGGTTAATCCAAACTTTACTTTTTTATATTTGTATGTGTATGTGTATATATATATATATGTGTGTGTGTATGTATGTATGTATGTATGTATGTATGTATGTATTTTTTTACCATCAACCTGCCAGGACTACAGATGAAAATTTGTCTGTATGCCTAAATCTTGCATATTTACATGATGGACCTAACTGCTCATGTAAATAATGTGCATTGTCCCTTGAATAAGACATCTACAATGTATTTATGTTTACCATAGATAACCCGAATTAAGTATATTTACAGCGTAATCAACCAAAAGAAACCCCAGCTTTCAGTCTAGTTAAAAATTAATGCAAGTAAATATAACACTCTCTTCTAGGTCAGTATTTATCAGCAGATGCTACAGTATTAAAGCCATGAAAGTTGACTCATTTGACCTACTTTTAGACTAGTCTGTGAAACTCTTAGCTATTGCATGCAAACTCTGTGCATTGTAAACAAGCTTTGGAAGAACATGGTCACAAAAACACCTAAAAGCCATTTCCCCTTCTAAAAAAAAAAGGAACATGACTCCCTATACCTTCTTGCCACTTATTGACCCTTTGGTGTATGTGCGTGTGTGTTGTCAGTGAGACATTCTCCACTGACATTTCCCATTTTACAGAGTTCATGCTAAGACAAACCTAAAGCTTGGGATCTCTCCCTCCTGCTGTTTTACCATTACTCACTCTTGTACAGACATTAACACACCTGTTATTTGTTATTGTCCAATATGTAAAATGGATTAGTGGGTCTTTGTGAGCAGTTCCTCCTCCACACTGCGGGATCTTCAGTCATAATTGCTGTGCCTCGATAGCACTCGGCAGGGAAAATCTTGCCAGCGAAAGTTACTGAGTAAGGCTCTCTCCTTGTACAACTATTACTGCCAAGGTGCACTTAACCCCTAATTGCTCCAGTGGAGCTGTGAAGTGATTGACAGTACAAGATTCTGGAGCACTAAGCAGCTCCTTGGTGTGAATGTGTGTAATTGCATGAATGTGAAGCAGGGTGTTATTTTAAAAAAAAGTACTTAGGTGTTAGCCAACTGCAAGGACCCCTTTCTTGTCAGATCTTCTGTCCATTGGCCTTACTTATTAAATGTGAAATCTGGCTTTTTGCTTTTTTGTTTTTGTCTTTAATTGCAATAGCTATGAAGCATCTGTAGTGCACAGTACACCAGTAACCAGAACTTCTTTCCACATTGTCTCAGCAGTAGAAATTGTAGCAGCAAAAATGGAAGGTCAATCCACAGACAGAAACAAAGGCATGTTTGGGAATCTTTTGTACATATCTGGTGTTATCAAAACTTCCTGCTTATTAATTGTTCTGTTCCTTGTGTTTTCTCCTTCAGTATGTGGAGACAATCAGCAGTAAGCAGACTGAGCTGGACACCTTCATCGCTGATGGATACAAGACGGCCTTGTCCGAGGAGCGTCGCAGGTACTGCTTCCTCGTCGACCGGCAGTGTGCTGTGGCCAAGAACAGCAGTGCCTACCATGGAAAGGTAAGGCCAAATTATCACATCATACCCTTCTGGGTGGAGAGCATGGGCTCTTTCCAGATACTTTGACTTCCTCCCACAGTCCAAAGACATGCATGGCGATTCTAAATTAGCCATTGGTGTGAATGCGACAGCCGAGATAGGCTTCAGCCCCCACCAGTGACCCCGAATTGGGTACGCGGTTAAGAAAATGGATGAATCTCTCATAGGTAAAAGCAAATCTATTTGAACATTAAGCGCATGGGATCGTACAACACAGAGCAGATGCTGATTTTCTAGAGCCTTATCATTAGAATCTGTGTTTCCTTTAATAATTTGTTCAATTATCAAGCACTTATAGGCAGGCTACACTCCATAAGCAACTCAGCAACTTGTGGAGCCTAGCCTGTTTTCAGTAGTTCTATTCATTTAGATAATCTGAAACATGTTGTCTGTATTATCTGGTAAAAATAAAGGGTGTGTGCAAAGCTTTTAAAGTCAATATCTAAAAGTTAATGTATGTTCTTTGTAGCAGTGTTTTGATTCTAAGCAGCTACTCCCCATCTGTTATCTCAGAGTCATTTTAAGTTTATGAACCACTGTTCAGCAAAAAGATGAAACTTGTATATATAATTCAAAGTCGCATTTGGTTTGACTGATCATTGGGGCCTCTTCATTTAAAAAACAAATAATAAACACTGTAGACGGTGCCAAGCCAACAGGCATATTTGAAGCTGTAATTCATCAGTGCACCTGTATGCATCTGGTCGCCTTTTTCTATGTGGTGAACTGCTTCACTTTTTCGGTTTATTAAAGGCTAATAGGAAAATGCATTAAAAAGCTAAATCTAGAGTAAGATGGATTAAAATAAATTGCAGACAGCCTTTTGCCCATATTGTTTACAACAGCAGTCACTAGAGAATATTTTAACTGCTTGTTATTTTTCACATTGCTGCTGACATTTGAAGCAAAGAACCTTTGAATCCAAACAAATATCCCCTCATATCATACAATCAAAGGTAGTGGGGAGTTGTTATAGCAGGATTTAGTGAGTTTATATATTTATTTATTGTGTGTGTCTCTGTGTGTGTGTCTCTGTGTGTAAACTCCAAATACAAGCTTGTCCATTTTTCAAGAATATGAAATTCATGTGTAATGAAGTACATCTGTCTCAAGGGAATACTGGTGGGTGTAAACTGCCAGCCTGAAGATGTGGCTGGAGGAGGACTGTGTGTGTGTGTGTGTGTGTGTGTGTGTGTGTGTGTGTGTGTGCACGCGTCAACTATGCTCCCGCTGCTTTTTTCCAACATGGAGTCTAGTCATTAATCAGGATGGGGGTGTGCGTGGGAAGAATTCACCTTCAGCAAACTGAAGAACCCTCTCCCAGAGGATTTCTAATGTGTGTTTGCCTGTGTGTAACACAGAGAAAAAAAGAGATGATGAGAGCTACAGATTGGTCCATACACAGTGACAAAACACAGTTTGTGCATGTTTGTGTGAACTGCACAAACATGCAAATGTGATTTTGGTTCAACTGTACAGTATTTCAGTAGTTTTAAAAAGAACAACCTTGTCCACAGGCTGTGAGATGTTGCAGTGGGCAGCTTGGTTGTATGTTAGCCTGCCTCACCCACGCAGCACATTATCAAAGCTGCACAAAGGGCAGTGGTCAAGGATACTCCGTGAGGAAATATCTTTGAGGACTGAACTTTTTTTTTTTTTTTAACAACAAAACTGAAAGAGCAGATAAATTGCTTAGCTGGGTCCTTTTTTTTTTTTTTTTTTTTTTTTTTTTTATTGTCGCCCC
>VUQS01042012.1:0-10007 GCA_015108495.1 Heterochromis multidens
ACACTACTTTCTGCAGTACAATACTGTTCAACTGATGCTCATGAGGGTATGGCACCACAGTGTGTTCCAACACTGCTTTTATGCAGACAGATGTGGTTGTAAGTAATCCAGAAAAGTTGGAACACCTGTAGGAATTAGTAGCACCAGCTTTCAAGGCTTGATCAATCTCCATTGCTGCAGAACAGCTTTAAATTGTTAACCCATTTTGTGTTCCCTGAAAAAGGCCTTTTTGTATAATTCTGAAATGTACATTATTTTTCAGTTTTGAGTAACCTTACCTTTTTTTTTAACCTCTGGCAGTTCACCACTTACCTTTGTACCATTTCAAGCTATTCATTGGACTTGAACAACTTGAACTGCAATAAATAACTGGAAAAAATTGGGGTGTTCTAAAACTTTTGACCGGTGTATGTTCCTAATGCTGGTGTCTTTTGCATGCATTATAGCTGTAAGCTGTCAAGCTTTAACTTGAAAGCCTAGAACTCTTGAGCTAGTTACCTTTTAGTGGTCAGTGGCTCATTACAGCTGATTAGGAGACAGTAAATAGGCCTATGTTGCCATGTGCAGGTGACTCGATCAGTTTTGACCCAGGAGAGGTTGCAGTCCACAAAGGAACACCTGAGTAACACAGTCGAGGTTTGACATGAGCACCACTACAAATCACAAAGTAAATGTCAGTTAATGTTGTGATATCACACTAGTTTAATAACTTGCTTCCTAGTACATAGAATGATGTGGTATGAGACTAGAAAAAAACAGGGCATCCAAATTTCTCATTATGTCATCATTAATCCCCTGAATACAGAGCATGTCCTATCGGCTAAGGGCATTTATACCCTACCAAAGATACTTCCCCTTAGTCAGCAGGCACTAATTGACAGGCAGAGGACAACCAATGTGACTTAATGCTGTACTTTTAGAAACAGTATTTAACAGGAGACTTGGAGCAGAAATGCCATCAAAAGTTCACAAATTGCCTTTGAAATTAATAAATGTCCCCTCATCATGTTTAGGAGGAGCAATTTGTGCATCTCACCTTTTATGCATTTTTTGATGACTCATCAAAAATGTAAATGCAAATGTAAATAACCTCATGTCCGGCCCACTGCAGGTGATAAGTGGGAGCAAAACACAGCAGGTCATTTTTAAGTTATCCTGACAGCAACAAACCTGAAAAGTATTATTTTCAGTCTGCTATGATGCAATTATAGAGGACAAAGACAAGCGATTTAGACTTTAGGACCAACTTTGAGGAGCTGCACTCTGCCTAACAATGTTTAGATCCTCCGTGTGCTGCAAAAACAGCTCTGACCCTTTGAGTGAAGAACAATGGACCCAGTCAGATTGAAATAATAATTCATGCCAGGAATTAGATTCCACCCCAGGCCACTCTGCTGATCTGGGGTTTTTTTTGCTAAGGTTTCACCGCAAGTGAAGCTGGAGCAGCAGGAGTATTTCAGTGTTGTTGGTCCAAATGATGGACATGCCAAGGCCGCACCAGGAATGGCTGCCACTTTCACAGTCCTCTTCACCCCACACTAAAACAAGGTATAGGAGACATTTACATTTGACCGGGCCATACAATAGTTAAACAAAGAATGCTAGAATCAGCCAACAAAATACAGTGTCACACCTCATATGGGATTGATATCAAATGATTAGTTGAAGCTGCCTATGAAGAATCAGGGTGCAAGTATGAATTTGAAAGTAGAAAATAAAACACGTGCTCATGTAGCACATAGTCTTAATTATACTTTATCCATAAATGTCTGGTAAAGACTCAGTCAGAGTCACAGTCTTATGGGTTAAGACTCAAACATGAGGCTACACCAGCACATCTATTTTTTTTCTTTGTTTATTGTTCATATTGGAACATACTTTGACTAAATATAATTGACTAAACAGCCAGAGTGACTGTTGGAGCTTGTGTGCCCACATTCAGGGCAAACCTCCACATGCTGGCAGCTCAGAATTATTCAGCAGCTGCATCAATGAAGTATATGGATTTTATGCGTTTGCAAAAACCCTTTTCACTCTGTCTATACAGGACTACCACCATAGACTGGTTTGTATGACAGACAGGAAAAAGTTTGAGATTCCAGTCCGGGTCATTGGGCCACGTACCATTCTTGACTTTCAAGATGAGATTAATTTGCCTGTCTGTCCTGTGAAAGCTCACAACATAGGAAACAGCAAGGCCAAGTTCAAGCTTCACGCAGAGAAGTGAGACTCAATACAAGAAGGGCTTTTGTCTATTATTTTTTAAGTGATTTTCTGTATTTTACTGCACAGCAGAAGCCTCATTCTTGTACCCGATAAATAAAGTCAGACATGGACTTCACTTTGTAAAAACTGAACTGAAAAGTTGATTTATGCATCCATGAGGTTATCCAGAATCATAAGTGAACAAAAAACATTTTGCTTTCCAGCTTATTAAGAATTACATAACAGAGTGGTGGGTATACATCTAATTAGACTTTACAGTAATTATTTTTGAGTTCAATTAAAAGTTCTCTTGAACATTTTGGTTTCCTCTGCCAGTTTCTAAAACAGTCACCTATAATTCCAGGGCTTTTTCAGTAATGCCTGATTCTGGGAATCTTGATGTGGGCGAGGGCATGCGGGTGACTGTGATTTTCCACCCAGTGGATATAGGAGACCATAGGCAGGATCTACAGCTGCATTACCACATGGGTGAAAAACAAAACTGTGAGGCAAATCACTTAAACAGGAGAGGTTGCAAATTTTCAGAGGTTCTTTCTCCTATCTGCTAGACTGTGCTTTACCACAAATACACTGCTCAAAAAAATTAAAGGAACTTTCATTTGTTTTCCTTTTGTTCTTATATACTTAACAATGTGAGCATGACTAAAATGTACAAAAAAAACCTGGTTTGTACACATTGAACTCCACAGCCAAAATACACTCCTTAAAAAAATTAAAGGGACACTTTGAAAATACATTAGATCTCAATGGGAAAAAAATCATGTTGGATATCTATACTGATATGGACTGGGTAATGTGTTAGGAATGAAAGGATGCTACATCGTTTGATGGAAATGAAAATTATCAACCTACAGAGGGCTGAATTCAAAGACATGCTTGCATGCCTGACAATGTCAGGGCCCACTAGAGGACGTCGGACCTTCAGGCCACCCTCATGAAGTCTGTTTCTGATTGTTTGGTCAGAGACATTCACACCAGTGTCCTGCTGGAGGTCATTTTGTAGGGCTCTGGAAGTGCTCATCCTGTTCCTCTTTGCACAAAGGAGCAGATGCCAGTGCTGCTGATGGGTTAAGGACCTTCTACAGCCCTGTCCAAACACCAAAGCAGCTGAAACTGATTAACAACCCCCTCTGCTACTTAACTGACCAGATCAATATCCCAGACGTTTAACTGACTTGATGCTATATTCTGATTAAAAAGTGTCCCTTTAAATTTTTGAGCAGTGTACATTTAGTTTAACTTAATCAAAAGTTGATCCTAAATGGAGTGTAATAATAAGAATATTGTATCAGTTAGCTTTCCATGAAACTTCAAACTACAAAGACGTGCCTTCTTGATTATACTTGTTACAGCTGTCACACGCATGGATGGGAGCAGATTTCTCCAAGCTATAGAGTTTCAATAATCAGCAGTGTCAAATGGAGAAGAACTAAAAGAATGAATTTGTTTACTGTAATCACAACAGTGAACACCAGAATAAGATTCTCTTTCTTTAGTGATGGTGAGGCTGAAGCAGAGAGCACTGCTGACACACATAAACACACAAAACAATGGTTACATGAATATTTTCAGTTCATCTATGGGCATTCCCTGTAGTCAGATGAGAAGACAGTTTGTTTTATTCTGTATTTTGAGTGCACATGTTTTAGTGTCTCTGTCACATTTGCAGTCTTATCAGTGTTTTCTATCCCCACACCTGTCTGTAGCAAACAGATAGATTCCCCAAGATAGACTTTCAAAGTGTTTGCTCATGATCTTTTTCCTAATTTACTTCTATTTGCTTCTCAATTTAAACATGCGCATTCAAATAAATGCGTATGTATGAAAATGGCTGGTTTTGCATTGAGGACTCAAGGCCTGTCGACTTAAGATGTAACAGATGAGTACATACCACATATTACATGTCACACCTTAATGATTTTAGTGTACTGCACAAAGGAAGCTACCAGAATCTCATGTTGTCTTTGAATTTAAGATTTTTTTTTTTCTTCTCTTGAGTCTGTATGATGTAAATGTGAGGGGATATGCCTAATATGGTATTATCAGGCAGCTCAGTACCACCCTCCTGCTCAAACCTTTTGTTTTTGAAAATAACGTTGGCTTTAAGTGAGGAGAGAATTAAATGGGCTGCTCTGAGGCTCAGTATAAGGTTAAATTTATTAAAAACTCCGAATCATGCTAAGTGCTCAGAGTCCTAGAATAAAAATATTTCAAATGAGCTTAATTGGTTCCCTTTAAAAGAATGAGTCCAATTGTATCCCAGTGCAGTAAACTAATGAATCATTCATCTCCTCTTTGTTTATTAATTTAGCGTATAGTTCATGTAATACTGTTGCTGGATAAACGGTTGTTTTGATACAGACTGATAATGTGTTTTTTTCAATTTTGCGTTATGATACATCTGCTCATTTGTGATAATCTTGTTAAAAGTATTTGTGACTGATTTGCTAGGCTTTAGCCACACTTATACCACACTGTAGCTTGGTGCACAGGGGTCACATGATTTAAGGGTAGCCTTAGTTTCCTTCACAATTAGCCCGACTCTTTAACATCAAAAGCAAAAAGATGAAGCCTTTGACCCTTCTGGTACACGCGCGAGGGGATCAATTAACGGTGAATGCAGAAAGTTGCTGGGAAGCAGCAGTTCATAGCTTTTTATCCTGTTCAGCAGCAAATGCAAGAGATAATTTAGCTGGAATTTAGTGGGCTTAAAATCTTCAGCTCACCCCATTTTAAACACCCAATATCAATTTAGAGAATAGTAGTGCAATTTTTAATAACTTTGGTGGGTTCTCAGGATTTAATGGTGAGTTAGAAAGGTTTCAGTGCAGTTTCATCAGAACCTCAGCTTACAATAGTCTACAAACAGTACACTGTAATTTGTTATGATGATAATAGAGCACTTTGTCTGCCAGCTAAATATTGCACACTAAAAATAGCAATAGCAAAAATGACTAGCTAGGTTGATTAATCTCTGGGATGCTTCACTCACAACTAAATCAGACTTATTCCTGACCCACGCTGGCCACATCAAAGTCTCCTTTAAAGCTAATTTCATCTATCCGACGCTGAATCCGGCTGTCTAAGTAGAAGAATTCCATGGTGTTTAACAAATGTAGTAAAAGAGCTTTGTGGCATGCAAAAAGACACTACATTTTGTAGCTATGCATTACCTGGGTGGATAGTTTTTTGTGTACTAACCCCATATGTATGTAAGCGTGGTTGAATTTGAGGGAAAAGTCAGTTGCATGCTGGCCTAACAATCATTCAATTATCAGTAATAGTCCTGAAAGTTCACAGCATTCATCTTATGAAAAACTGCCTGTTTATTACTGGATAATGGTGGATGAAAGCTGAGCTGTTCTGACTGTGGTTATCATTTAATTACTGTGCTGCTATTCCCTGGAGCTCTTGATTTAGGGAGATAGCATAACTCTCTGTATGTTTTTTTTCTCTTTGTGTGTTCAGTTTTTACATGACCTCCTACAACAAACCCACAGTGTGGCTAAGTAAACCAGCAGGTTTGTTGTAGGAGGGCCAACTAGTAGTGGCATTCAGCAGCATTAAGCTTTTATAGTTGGAGGGCCAGCCCTGATCCAGAACACCACTTACAGCCCATCTAGAGACTATCATTTTTAATTTAGCACCTTTCCCTGTCTCTCTCACTCTCATGTACGTATGTTTCAGATCAGCATGCTGCAGAAGGCTTTACTCTGCTGAGAGGGCCATGGAGGCTTCAGCATAGGCTAGCTGACATAGTTTATGCGTTGCTGTGTATGTTCATATGTGCCAGTTTGCATGTACATCACACCATTAATGCTGATTAATGCTGGTACATTTCCTGCTGTCATTTAAAAGCCAGTGCAGCTTTGAAAAATAAGATTTTGCTTAGCTGACTCATTTTTTATGGTGAGTTAGACAATGCTTCTGTCTTAAAAGTCAGTGGAGACTCATCTGTTCCAGTACACCCCCATCCACCCATCACACCCCCTCTCCTCTGTCACTGCTTGCTGGTTTAAATGAAAAGATGGACAGCTCTTAGGGAGCACTGAGGCATCTGCTTTGACGGCGCTTTAGCACCGAGGGGACTTGAGCACAGCAGTCTTTTAGAAAAGTGGCATACACACACACACACACACACACACACACACACACACACACACACACACACACAAACAGCAAGCAACTGCACATGAGCAAACACACATGCTCAAATTCAAGGACACACACACACACGCGTGCACAGACACACACACACACTGCAGATCTGCTGTTTGTGTCATAATCAAAGGTAGCTGAGGGGGTTGTGAAGTTCCACTGCTGTGTACATAGAGAAATTATGTGAAGAGAAAGCAAACGAGGAGGAGAAGGGGTGGTGGACAGTAATGATGAAAGCTTTGCAATAAGCTGCAGCTCTCCCTGCCTGTCAGCTGCTGTCATAGCATCCGGATGCTGGGAGATAATTGCTTTTTCTTTCTGGATCCCCCAGTTCTTCATTCTCTCTCCCTCATTTCCTTCTATCACTCATCCTCCGTCTCGTGTGTTCTCTTTTCTTTTCTTGTTTCTGCTCGGTCCGATGATATCACATAATTTCATAGACTTTCTAGCAGAGTAAAAGAAAAGAACTGGCCTCCCTTGGGACCTCTGCCAGGCTACTTTTCTATTCCTTCTCTCTGCTTCTGGGTGCATGATGGAGATCTCTGTGATAATTGGTCCGTTGGAAGCAAACGAAAGTACTCCTTGAATTCTAATATGTGTTTTTACTGTGGGGAACACGTAGTCATTGTATGGATTTTACCAGTGTACATTCGTCACAGTCTGATTTGTTTTTGTTTTTTGTTTCTGCCACCAGACCAGTGATCATTTGGTTTAAAAACTAAATAAGTCACGTTGAGAAAATTTGGTACAAGTGACGCTTTAATGGTACTCAGAAATATAGCTTTTTCAGGTCCTAATTAATCACATCTTCTCAGTTGTGTTAAACCCCAGGGCAGAGATGGATTAAAAACTCTCCTATCCAGTCTGCAGTGAGCATAAGCCTAATAGGATCGCTCATCTTATGAAACACATTTGCTTATCTGTTGTGTTCTGCTTCTTTTAAAGGGCATTGATTGATTTACTCCTCTGTTTATTGACCAGTACTCCTAGTTAACAAACAATGGAGTCACTTGTACTGTCCTTAAACACTAAATGAATTAAAAACTGAAACAGAGTGAGGTATATACATATACGAGAACAAAAATACATTGGCATATATCAGCATCACCATACAGCTTAAATTATACAATTGAATTATAGACACTGTTAATGTAACAAAAACTGTAACATCAAGCAAAAAAAAAAAACGATGTAAACTTAGCACAAAAAGTAAGGAAATTTGTGTTTAGTCGATTATTTCTTTGTTGTAACAATGCTTCTTGGTAATAAATCTGATACAGTTGAAGCCTGTTTCTGGTACCCCAGGTGCTGACAATCAGTTGCCTGATTGGTGCCTGATTAGCAGCACCTGTGAGCATGGACCCTGCTACAGCGGTCAGTTGGTGTCTGCTCCAAGCATGCCACGTTTGACTGATCTGGATAGGGCCCGTGCCATAGAGCAACTTCAAGCTGGTGTTCTGCAAAACCAAGTTGCAGCATTATTTGGAGTGAGCCCTAGTACCATCTCCAAATTGAAGGCCAAGTTCCACATAATGGGGGATGTCAGAGACAGGCCGTGAAGTGAGCGTCCCAAGAAGACGACACCACAAGAAGACCGATTCCTCACCCCGTCAGCACTTATGAACTGTAGGCCGTCCTCTGTAGATTTGCAGTCAAGGTTTGCAGGGCAATATGGCCAATATAGGATAAAAATCCTAATAATTTTTTTTCATATCAGTTGATATCAATACAGTGCTTAATAAACTTATTAGACCAGCATCCAATGTTATGCTATACCTGACCTAAATTAACAGTCTTGGTAATTACCAAAATTCATTTTTATGTTTCTGGGATAGTTAATCCACCAATATGCTCAAACTCTTTAATCAAAATAATATTTTTAATGCTAAAATATAATTATTGTAGTTATAATTGCAGCTGCTCAGCCATCTCTCTACGCACCGTGTGTATCTGGGGAAGTGCCGTTTGAGAGAAATGTTTATAGCCAGGGAGTTGGTAACGAGGGTCCGTCACTTTAATCAGCTGCTTAAATCCAACATTTTTGACTGTGCAAAGCAAGTGAAACATAAGCACTCAGATATTTTTTGTTCCTCACAGGAACGCCAGTAAAAAACAACTCTACAGGTGTGGTTGAGTATGAAATGCAAGGGCCTCTTCAGTTCCTGGTGTGGTATCACGTCGTGGGTCTCATCTGGATCAGTGAGTTCATTCTTGCCTTCCAGCAGATGACCATCGCTGGAGCTGTGGTCACCTACTATTTCACAAGGTGCAAAAGGAGTAACGGGCAGTAGTTTGGATTTGATCTCACTGGAGGCTTGATGCCATGTTTGCTGTCATAGGATTGTAGGATTTCAGTTTTCCTGTATATGTTTAACTTAAGGAATAAGTCCCAGATGCCAGCAACACCTATCATTTCCTCTATGGCACGTACCATCCGCTACCACCTGGGTACTTTGGCCAAAGGCTCCTTTATCATCACACTTGTGAAGATCCCTCGTCTAATCCTAACATACATCCACAGTCAACTCAAAGGAAAGGTGAGCTTTAAAATAATGTTTAAAACTCCATCATAGAATTAAATAGAGCCAGTAAGCTGCCATTATAGATATATTTTCATGCATTTTGTACATGCATTGCATATTTTTTTTTTTTTTTTTTTTTCTTAATAGGAAAATGCCTGTGCTCGTTGCATGGTAAAAGCCTGTGTCTGCTGTTTGTGGTGCCTTGAGAAGTGTTTAGCATACTTGAATCAAGTAAGTACTCTCATGTTGGTGAACTGTATGCAGTGTATAAATTATCCCAAGCATTTACAATGTATATTTCAATGTCAAATTATTTCAGAATGCTTATACTGCCACAGCCATCAACAGCACTAGTTTCTGCACCTCAGCTCGTGAAGCTTTCGTTATCCTGGTGGAGAACGCGCTCAGAGTGGCTGCCATTAACACTTTTGGTGACTTTGTCCTCTTCTTGGGAAAGGTATCAAATGACTAAGTTTGAAAGCTAACAATGTCCATGTAAAAGATGGGGATATGTCAACATTTCTGTTTTCACTGCCCCCACATTGCCAAAACTTACTTTTGTCCTAATGGATACTTGTGGAAGTCTAAATTTTCTAACCAGCTGTATGTCTTCATTCTCAGATTCTTGTAGTCTCCTGTACAGCTTTTGCCGGCGTTCTGGCTCTGAACTACCAGAGGGACTACACAGTGTGGGTGCTTCCTCTTCTCATCGTCTGTGTCTTTGCCTTCCTGGTGGCCCATTGCTTCCTTTCTGTGTTTGAAAATGTGGTTGACGTCCTCTTCCTGTGCTTCGCTGTGGACACAAAGTATAATGATGGCAGCCCTGGGCGAGAGTACTACATGGATAAGGCCTTAATGGTGAGACGAGGGATTGTCCTTTTTATCTAGGGTCACTTTTATTGTATTTGAGAAAATGAAATAACAAAAGACCGGAGACAGTAATTTAAGTTTTGATAAAGTTTAAGTTTCTGGGCAAAGGCTCCCTACAGTCCTATAGTCCCTGCAATCCTATATGGCCTTTTTTTTTTTTTTTTTTTTTTTTTTTTTTTTTTTTTTTTTTATTTTTTATAAATATTTTTTTTTTTTTTTTATTAAGTAAAA
>VUQS01042012.1:10027-20729 GCA_015108495.1 Heterochromis multidens
TTACTAAAATACGTGAATAAGAAATATTACTAATTGCCATTTTAATTTTGTGGACATTTTGTTTTGAACTTATGTACCATTTTGGCTTAAAGTCTGTGTTTTCTCATTCTTTACCATTTGCCTTTTAACCTTACAAGAGTTAAATATCTTATGTATAACTCTGTGTTCCCCTTTCCAGGAATTTGTTGAAAACAGTAAGAAAAAGGATTGGAAAAAGCCAGATGATGGAGATGGTCGTGAGATGAAGCCCATGGTGAGCTGAAAAATTGTTTGCAATCCTGAAATAAAAGATCTAATAGTGTTTTGTTTTTGTTTTTTTTTTAATTTGTTTCATTCTAGCTAGGAAGTCAGTACAGACTTGTGAAACAGTGCAAAGAAATTCACTTTAAACTGAATATATCTATTTCTATTCTTACAAAACAAGTAAATAAGCTTACCACTGCTTTAGGTTTTGGTTGTGCATGACAGATGATGACAGAGTGGATTTGTTTGTTTTCTTACAGACACGTGGGACCTCAGCTTGACACGATGTCAGAGGTCTAAAACCACTTCTCCAAAGCTTAACTCAGAGATTGCCAATATCACACTGCAGGGACATCAACTAGATAGGATAACAACTGACTTTGTACAGAGGTTTTACATAGTTTTTGCAAAAGATGTATCTTAATGTTTATTTTTCAGAAGAGTGTATGAAAATGTAAAGTTTGGCCCTAATAGATCTAATATGTTCATTTGGGTTTGTGTTTTTAATATTAAGATGGTTTTGCTAGGTTTTTCCTCACATATGTGGGTTTCTCTTTTTATTGTATTTCAATTAATATGAGTGGTTTAACATATTTGATAAATTACAGCTTCAGTTTGGATGTTTGAGTGTACCTTTTAAACAGGTGGCTAACTGTGTTATGTTACAAAAACTGTTCATGATGCTTGTGACCTATTAAATTTTATACCAAAATAACACAAGTTTTTATTTATGTTTGTTTGGGGGGGGGGGGGGGTGGGGGGGGGGGGTTGTTTAGTTTTTTGGACCTGTACAACCATGTGACTCAATCAAATGTCTATCAGCTATTCAGCCTCAGTCAATTGTGGGCAATTTCTGTGATTGTCAGCTTAATCAGTCAGTTTAAATGAGCCAGAAGCAGCAAATGAAGATAATCAATTTAAAATTTGTCATTTAGAGGAAAGATGATTCGGTATGGTTGTAAATTGGTGTCTTCAATAGTTGGCATCATGGGAAATATTTAGGATACAGCATTTGATAATTTCCCATTGATAATAAAAGCTGTCACAGTGAGTCCAAATTCTGTACTATGGATTACTAATTAAGTTAGACATAATCTATAAACATAAATAGTAGAGATCAGGCTATCAAATTCATGTTCCCAAATCTTAGAGTCCTGGTATTGGGTATGAAAGCTTGAATTTAGTGTAAAGGAAAATGGAGTTTGTGCAAAAATGTTCCGAATGAACAAATCTGACAAATTCCTTCAAGCGTTAAATAAGTGATTGCTAATCTTCATTAGTCTTCCATTAGAGGTTTATAAAGGTAAACACAAATTATATGATTTTAATCTTAGAGAGATCTTTTATCATCTTTTCTCAGCTATGCAACAATTACAATTACAAGAATTAAGATTATTATACAATAAAACACTAGAAAAACAAAAAAGGGTTTCACTTGTGCTGAATAATTGTCTGTGGTGTCTAACTTTAATCACCAGAGGGCAGCAAATCTCTTAAACTAGATTGCATTTCAGCTGTAAATCCTAAGGGGGAGCCATTCCCCTTCAAACATAAGAGAAGTACAGTACTGAGCAAAATTCTTGAGTTATCCGTTATTTCTTTATATTTTGCCAGGAAAATGGGAAATAGGTGCAGGAATTTATTATAGCATGCAAACATATGTGGAAATACAGTATATAAGGCAAAAATTATTTGTACAGTTCTAACGATAAAATATTTGGTATGATTATTCTTCGATTATTCTTCAACTCTCTTAGGCAGCTTTCTTGTAGTTTCTTTAAGTGGTCTTCAGGAATAGTTCTCCAGGCTTCTTGAAGGACATTCAAAGCTCTTCTTTGGATGTTGGCTGCTTTTTGTTCTGTTCTCTGTTCAGATGATTCCACACTGCTTCAATAATGTTGAGGTCCGGGCTCTGGGGAAGCCAATCAATGGCTAAAAATGATCCACTGTGTGTTTTTCAGCGTGTTGGGGATCATTGTGATGCTGAAAAATGAAGCCGTCGCCAATCCAGATGGTACTGAATGGTGGATCAAAATCTGATGGTACTTTAGTGTGTTCATAATTCCATTTATTTTGACAAGATCTCCAACACCACAGACTGAAATGCAGCTCCAAACCATGACAGAGCCTCCACTGTATTTTACAGATGGCTGTAGCTACTCACTGAACAGACTGAATCAAAAATTTCAAATTTGGATTCATCCCTCCATAAGACCTGTTGCCACTGATTTTCAGTCCAATTTGTGTGTAATTTGGCATATCTCAGCCTTTTCTCCTTGTTTCCCTTCCTTAAGAATGGCTTCCTGACAACTACCAATCCACTGAGACCAACAGTAGATGGAACAACTGAAGGGTCAGATGCATCTCTCGGGTCGTGTGTCAGGTCTTGACATGACTTTCAGATACTGTTCATCTGCTGTAGATAGTTTTTCAGACCTGCCACTTCTTTATTCCTCTACTTGTCCAGTTTCCTCATTTTTTTAAGGACACACTGCACAGCATGATGAGATATGACAAGTTTTCACCTAATCCTTCTTTGGGAATCACCTTATTGGTGCAAAAACACTATACTATTTTATGCCTGTCAAACTGTATTATCTTTGGCATTTTTCATAGATTCAACCAAAGAAATGAGAACAAATTGTGTTTTTGTGAGATGCTGCTTGTGATAACATGTCTAAAGATACAATATCAAATTGGTTCTCTGCTAACTTGTCTGTTATGCCTAGACACAACATGATCCCTTGAGTTAACGGCCTTTTTATGCTTGAATGATTTATAGGCCAGTGTTAAGTGGCTTAACAAATAGGACTGGACTGAAAACGAGTGGAAAAACTCCAAGCAAAATATAAAGAAATGGGGGGGTGGCTCAAGACTTTTGCACATTACTGTAAATTGATAAATATTACCCAACAAAATGAAAAAAGGTTGATATTTTGATTTCTCATAACCTGATTTTGATCCAAACTAGAATCCAGAAACCCAAAAAGTTGAATCTGTTCATCTGGACGTGGCGTTTTTTAGTGGGAGAAACGTTTCGTTGCCAACTGGTAACTTCTTCAGTCTCAGCTGACTGATTCTGCAGTCAGCTGAGACTGAAGAAGTTACCAGTTGGCAACGAAACGTTTCTCCCACTAAAAAACGCCACGTCCAGATGAACAGATTCAACTTTTTGGGATTCTTTTACCTGGATTATTGAGCATGCATCAAGAGATAGAATCCAGAAAGTTTATAAAGTATTTGGAAAGTTTAAATTAAAGGTACTTAATTTGTTTTAAGTAAACTAACGTGTCGGTATCTATTGTATTTTGTATCTATGTCTATAAAATTTTTCACTAAGTATTTTAAAAGTCTGTTTTTCTACATCTTCAGATATCAAAATGAATAGTCTATAGAATATAATTTTTCACTTCAAATGTTTAACTTTGCAGGTAAATTATAACACTTTGTTGATTAGAAATATCTGTGATCACCATGGAAGCAGACTACCCTGCCATAAATCTGTTTATTAGTCTCCTCAGTCTATTGATGTATAGATTACATCCCCTCCAATTGAGTGCTGAACAGCCAAGAATCAAACCACTAAGCGGTTAGAAGTTATTGATGGGAAAGCTCTTTCTGCGCATTGCTGTCCACCTCCATAAAATGCAGGAATCCAGAGGAAAACAGCTCGATGCATGGTGGTGAGTCACACTGAAGTGATTTCTGTATAGAGCCATTCCCGGAAGCCATTTGTCACAAAAAAGTAAAGCAAAGGGTTGACACCCTGTATAGATTTTTGTTCTTATTATTGTTATTACTTGTTTAGAATTCTTGAATAATTATGATCCTGTTGATCCAAATCAGTCACATTTCACTTAATTTGAAAGCCACACCTTCTAAAACGCATTTTGGATATTCTGAAAAGTATTTACTATCCACAGGCAGATGTAGTCACAGTTAATCACTGATATGATTTCCATACATATTTTAGTATATTTCAATTTTACTCACCACAAGTAAGAAAATGCTCCCAGTATTGACAATGTATAAAAAAATCACTTGCTTCTTGACTGAAAACCTAAGCTGAATGCTTTATGACCATTAAACCTTTAATGTCCCTCTCTGATGTGGACGTTTGTTATTTGCACTGACTCAGGCACTGTAACATGACCCTGCTCTGTGTATGTGTGTGTGTATGTGATGAACAGCAATGATTTAACCATTAAGGTGAGCTATACTGCCTCCTCAGCAGCTTGCCCCGAAAGCTCAACTCAGGCATTTCCAGTTGAGCCCATTTAGTATGCAAACAAAGAAGAGTACCCACAATACCATTGTAGGCATGAAAACAGAGTAAGACTATAAAAAAAAACATACAGAAAGCAAGAGATCATAACCATCATTAACATATCACACTTAACTACCTTATTATTTTATTTTATTTATTCATTTATGCAGTATTATGCAGGAGGTTTAAATAATCGCTATGAAAGACCTTTGGCTTTAGACTGGTCTACACTCTCAGCTTTCGACCATTTTTTTCACTCTTGGCTCTGTATGATGTCAGTGAGAGGGAATACCATATATGGTTATCTAAAAAACAAAACCTGCTTACAAGGTGTGGCCAATCAGAAGGAAGTTAGACTGAAGGGAGGGGCAACGGAGCAAACTGTGAATCTTGCAAAGCTACTCTAGTAGAGGGTAAGAATAAAAATATGGAGTTGAGCATAATGTCCCCTTTAGAAAAAAAAATCTATCTCATTTGAGTTCCCAACCTTGCAAAAAGGCAATACTAAATTCCTGAGGTGCCATTTAATTTGAGCCACTGAAAGACTGTAATTTAATGCCAGCCCTGCAAGTTCTTTATTTACAACAATAAGGAGAACTCATTCCTTTGTCTAAACTGTGTTATTGTCTTTCATTTGCCGATGCATCAACAGCAGATCTCTGTGGAGATGATAGGATTTTGCAACTTGATCAATTGATGGGGAAAAAGACCTCCACATATCCTAAAATGGTTATAAAATCCAAGTAATACCACCCTAATGAGTGATTATAATTCCCACAATAACAATAGCTCATCATGAGTGTGGAAGTGATAAAAAAAAAAAAAAGTATGTTACAGAGTGTTACTTATCCAAGAAACCTGATTTCCGAACATCAAAAGTGCTTCCTGCAATTTGAGGCTTTTCCCGTTAGCTCTCAGTCATCCTGTCTCCCCACACACAGGCAGTTCACTTTTTATTGTTGGACTTTTTCCAACCACAGGCTCTAGTGTAAGGAAATGAACCACAGAGATGGTATCTCTCCACATTTCTATGGTCAGCACCTAAAAGCAGAGAGAGAGTGTGTGAAAATGAACATTTAATATTTACCCAGTGACTTCCCTATCTGGAGCTGCTGACAGGTCCTGTGCCAACACACACACACACACACACACACACATACTATTACCCACTGGGAGTTTCTGCAGCCTGCTTACACTGAGCTGTGTTGAATAAAACATAGACAATTATTCTCACAGCAAAAAAACAAAACAAAACACTGAAACAAACTTTTACAGATCAATAGTTTTCTATTTCAGTTTAATTTATTGTACGCACTTGTCTCTACATGTTTGTTTGTTTTTATGTCCCATATGTATGCATGTGTGCATAATGTGGGTGTGATGTGACTCATGAAATATTCACCTGTTTCTCTCCTACATAATGCAGTAATGTTCCTGCCTATAGAATTCATTGCCTACAAACAATCTGAGTTTGTCACTCTTGACAGCTGTTAGCTCTCTCACATTTTACACTTAGGTCCTGGATAAACACTTTCACTTATGGCACATGTTGTGTCCTTTTATTCTTTAGAACATCATCCAAAAGTAACTGTACAGCTTCAAACGTGGAGAAATAATGAATTGGTGAATGAATGTGGTGTGTTTTTTAGTTCAATAATGGCTTTTATAGCACACATATGGAAGAGGATTAGAGCCACGGGGGAAAAAAACAATTGGGTCCTGACTTTTTTTTTTTTTTTCAGAGAAAAGTCACAATTCCCACTTCTTACTAAGAAAAAATAATTCTGAGATTAAGGCACAATTCTGAATTTAATGTCAGAATTGTGAGAAAAATAACAAATTCTGGATTAAGCTCTGGGGAATTTGGAGGCCAAGGCAACACCTCAAACTTGTTGTTGTGCTCCTCAAACCATTCCTGAACCATTTTTGCTTTGTGGCAGAGTTCATTATCCTGTTGAAAGAGGCCACAGCCATCAGGGAATACCGTTAAGGGTGTACATACGTGTCAAAGTAACATCCATATGGAAGGCAGGACCCAAGGCTTCCCAGCAGAACATTGCCCAAAGCATCACACTGCCTCCGCCGGCTTGCTTCTTCCAGTAGTGCATCCTGGTGCCAGGTGTTCCCCAGGTAAGCGACGCACAAGCACGTGATTCATCCAATCAGGCAACCTTCTTCCATTGTTCCATGGTCCAGTTCTGATGCTCACATGCCCATTGTTGGTGCTTTCGGCGGTGGACACGGGTCAGCATGGGCACCCTGATTGGTCTGCAGCTATGCAGCCCCATACACAACAAACTGTGATGCACTTTGTATTCTGACACCTTTCTATCAGAACATTTTTACATTTTTTGGCAATTTGAGCTACAGCAGCTCGTCGGTTGGATCGGACCACACGGGCCAGCCTTCGCTCCCCACGTGCATCAATGAGCCTTGGCTGCCCATGACCCTGTTGCTGGTTCACCACTGTTCCTTCCTTGGACCACTTTTGATAGATACTGACCACTGCAGACCGGGAACACCCCACAAGAGCTGCAGTTTTGGAGATGCTCTGACTCTGTTGTCTAGCCATCACAATTTGGCCCTTTTCAAACTTGTTCAAATCCTTACTCTTGCCCATTTTTCCTGCTTCTAACACATCAACTTTGAGGACAAAATGTTCACTTGCTCCCTAATATATCCCACCCACTAACAGGTGCCATGATGAAGAGATAATCAGTTATTCACTTTAACTGTCAGTGATCACAATGTTATGCCTGATTTGTATTGAATGGGTAATGAATCTTTTTTTTCTTCCTCTTAGGTTTGTTTTCTTTCTAGATCCTTGCAACTTTGACTTAATTAACAGGAAGATCAAGTCCACTGCTTTGTGTGTTTCCCAGTGTCCATCTACTGAGCTGAAGTCATACAGTGATTTAAAGGAGTTTGCTCTGAATAATGGTAAGAAAAATGCAGAAGTGGAAGTATTTTAAAAAAATAGAAAGATTTCTCACTAGATAACTGGGCATTTCACTTTGCTTATACCAACATCATAAAAGTCTCAACATCTTTTCTTTTCCTAAATATGAGAACAAGAATAGAGAACAGAAACACTGTGAGGAATCATGAAGTTATGGTGTGTTTCTTTCCACTGAGAAAAAAAAAAAATTGTGGGTCATGACTTGTTTTTCAGAATTTTATTTCTGACAGTGTTTCTGTTCTCTGTTTCTGTTATTTAGGGGGAACAAGTCATGACCCAAAAATGTGTGTGTGTGTTTTTTTTTTAAGTGGTCCTATTCCTCCTTCGTACATACAAGCCTCAGCAACATCTTTCTTTTCCTAAATATAAGAACTGAAATAGAGAACAGAAATGCTGTCACATGGAAACAAGAGCTTTTTCTGCATGTATTCTTGTCTCGTTATGCAAGCAACACGTGCGATGACACAAAAATTGGTCAATATAGTTTTTATTTCAGCAAATCATACATACACTGTAAAAAAATGCATCTGTATCATAACCTTTAAACACTATCAGAGCTGTGATGACAGTGTGTGATTGGTTGAGAGTGGCTACAGTGTCTGAGGTCATCAAAATGATTTGCACGTCGTTACACTCATGAAACGGCACACTTTAAGACTGAAATGTTTTCCAGTTCATAAAGTGAATTGAAATTCCATGTTAGAGCGAATGACGAGAGAAAAAAAATTAGAGATGGAGAAAAAAAAAATAACAGTTACATGGCACTTTTAATGTGTTAACATGGAATTTCAACAAATATTTGATCCAAAATGAAGCCCAATGGCAGATTAATTCATGAAGATTAACATAGGAACTCAGCTGATCCCGGGTCTGCATAGACAGTCACGTGACTTATCAACAATACACATCTGGGACCAGATTCAGTTTTCAACCCTGACAGATACACACAATAAGTAGTTTAGAGCAGATCAGATACAAATCAAGCTTTTGAAACAAAGTAAAAGCAAACACTGTAAGATGAACATTGTCTTTTCATATAAAGCTGTCTAAACCAAAGCTTCCTCTAGCCAGTGTATAATATATAAAACATTTTCAAATCCAGCAGAATCTAAGTGTTTTTATGCCTTAACTGCAAAGCATCTCTGTGCTTGTCTACATTCTAGCTATCCTATGTAACAAATCAGAAAATCTGAAGTATGGCCTAAGTAACACCATCATAAGAGAGACCCAAAACACATGCCAGACCAAAGTCCAAGTAGTACACAGGCTTAACAGTAAAGCCACTCTTATGCGGTGTAATGACGCATTTAAGTCAGTCCAGAAAGCATGCTTCTCCCACTTTGACCACCAGTACAAGGCACACCTTTCCCCTTTAACTTCTGCCCAACATTTTCAACAGATCTGCATGGATCTATGCTGTTACTACTGCGCAAGAGACTTGTTCTGTTACGCTGTGTGCTAACACGTTAAGTCAGAGGCTCGCATCTGAAAATGTAAAAACATCAACTGCACATTATCTTTTGAACTATTTTTCTGAGGTTTTCTTTGTGCTCACCAACCTGTTAAAGGTCAACAATCATTTTTCTCACATAGATTTGTGGCTGAAGCACTTTACTTTAACTATCCAAGCGCAGTCTGATCTGTACACGTTTGAAGGAATTGTTTTTTCAACCTCAACCTCTGTTGTATTTTGAGTTCCTCAAAGGTTTGGCCTCGGGTTCAATAGAAACAACATCACGCAGTATTGGACATGCTAAGACAAATCTTTTTCATCTTCTGTATTCATCCTACAGCGGATCAGAAACCAGATAACAGTAATACCCCACTAACACCACCACCGGCCATATAGTAATTTGTCTTTCCTTGTTGCTGAGCATTTGATTTGTGTCTCAGTGAAAACAGCTAGCACGTCGGTTCTGATTGTTATCCAACTCACATTTTTTTTGTTGTTTTTTTTTTTTTTGCCTTAATTCTCCTAATAAAGCATGTCTAACTCTTATCTTGTTTTTCCACACAGTTACAGTCACAGTTACAAATCAAGATCAAAAGAAACCTAAAGAGTGCAATATTCTCTTATCTACATCATCAACATCCCACCTATACACAGGAACATTTGATAAGGATTAAAGTGGTGGGGGGAGAGGAGGGAGAAGATGAAGGAATGAAGAAAGAGGGAAATCTCTTTAACATTGTGCCTTAGGCATCAACACACTCAAGCATCAGAGTGCTGCACAAAGACAGGACACGGACTGGAGGACACGGACTGTCCAATGAAGGGAAAGGTCTTTGCACATGTGACCAAATCCAACGCAGTGGACTGGTTATCGATTTGTCCTTATAATATTCTCTGGTTGGCTGACACACAAGTGAACAAGTGCCATGAACCACTCATATTTTATACTTAAACAGGAAGATAAATCATAAACTTTTTCCAGGAATACTGTTTTTTTTTTTTTTTTAATTTACGACAGGTATTCATCATCGTCATCATCATCCTCATTTTCATTGTCCTCATCATCCATACCAGTCTGGTCATTGAGGACAAATGAATCTTCATCGTCATCAGTGAACAGCGAGTCTCCACTGCCAAGGTCTCCAGAAGATTCCAAAATCACACCTAGAAACAGAAAACAAACCCAGTTTTAGATCTAATAAACTTTTAATCAAGTGCATTTGATTAGTAGCACCTAGCTGATACTTACCCTGCTTAGAGTGCATAGAGCCCTGTGAAAACATTGTTTTTCACTGTATATACAATACCAGTCAAAAGTTTGGACACCTTCCCATTCAATGTTTTTTCTTTATTTTCATGACTATTTACATTGTAGATTCTCACTGAAGGCATCAAAACTATGAATGAACACATATGGAATTATGTAGTAAACAAAAAAGTGTGAAATAACCCAAAACATGTTTTATATCTTAGATTCTTCAAAATAGCCACCCTTTGCTTTGATCACTGCTTTGCACACTCTTGGCCTTCGTTCAAAGAGCTTCATGAGGTAGTCACCTGAAATGGTTTTCCAACAGTCTTGAAGGAGTTCCCAGAGATGCTGAGCACTTGTTGGCCCTTTTGCCTTCACTCTGCGGTCCATCTCATCCCAAACCATCTTGATTGGGTTTAGGTCAGGTGACTGTGGAGGCCAGGCCATCTGGCACAGCACTCCATCACTCTCCTTCTTGGTCAAATAGCCCTTACACAGCCTGGAGGTGTGTTTGGGGTCATTGTCCTG
>VUQS01042034.1:2020-12070 GCA_015108495.1 Heterochromis multidens
TCAAATGTGTTAAAAAAAAAAAAAAAAAGACAAGAACGCAACAGAGTCCCTGCAGCTCAAACAAAAATGTTTCAGAACAGATTAGAGAGAATGAACTATAGCTTTTTTCCTCATAGAATTGATAGCATTTCTAAAACTGTACCAGTAAACTTAGCTTGAAATCCCCACCTTCATCACTTGGGCTGCTCAGAAAATATATTGCAGGAAAATCTGATTCAGGAAGTAGAAAAAGAACACAGATACAGTCCACAGTTAGATTTTATTCCATTCTGTTTCACCAAAGCATTTCCTGTGATTTGAAAGCTATCAGTAAGTGGGTCGGAAATGTGTTTTAACATATGTTTGCAAATCTTTTACTGTAATACTGTGTACTCAGCTATGTTTTTAACACTTTCATGCATAGTGGTCACTACAGTGGACAGTTATTTAAAAGTGGTTCTCTTGTATATGCATGTGTGTTGTTGTTATAGTTGCATATCAGCCTCACAGTGGATGCTTGTGCATCATCCCATACAATGCCATCTATTGCCCAGTCAGGGCACAAACCAAAAAAATATGTTTGCATTAATTAACAGGTGGTAAACATGGCCTTACATAACATGCCAATACATGCCATGATGCTGCATGCACACAAAAAACAAAGTATGTCTCCATAGAAAAACACTCAGGAAAAAAATCTTGACTGAGGTTCTTATAATTCATGCATGAATGGGTTAATCAGTTAACTGTTATACAGAGTAAAATGAGCATATAGGCATCCATTGTTCTCATAGCTTTGCCACCATGTCTGTGGACTGCAAAGAATATGTATGACTGGTTTCTTCAAGAGCAGTTTATTATTTATTTTTACTTCTTTTTTTCCATTTATGGTAATATAATGAACACCTGTTGGAGAGTACTCCACAATAGTACAATATTGAAGTATTTCTCTATAAATGTAAATAATCTCTGTATTGCTGTAGGGCCTTTACCTTACAATATAAAGTGCCTTGAGGTGGCTGTTGTCGTGATTTGGTGCCATATAAATAAAATTGAATTGAATTGAATTCAGAACACTTAATCTAATATGTTTGAAAGATGGGTACTCTGGGAGCTAGAGTAGAGGCTATGCTCCTTCACACTGAAAGGATCCAGCTGAGCTGGTGTGTGTGTATCTAATCAGGAAGGTTGAAGCTTTTCCTGGCACACCCAACCGGGAGTGCATTGGGATCTCTTGGGAGAAGCTGGAAAAGAAATGCTGGAATAAAGTTCCCAGAAAGGGAGAAAAATAAAAACACTTATGTTGACGTAACAAAAGTCAAATATTTAATACATAATCAGCATAATTACTGTAATGTTTGCTACCATACATGGTTTGCTCTGTGCTTAATCTTTTGCAATTGTAAATAATAAAAGGCTCAAGACCAGCTAATGCTAATTAAAAAACTACATAAATGCAGCACTGGTTATAGTCTTATTGAAATGTTAAAATGAAAACAATACCAGCAAAAATTAGGTTTACAGTAAAATTTTGGCAAAAGTTTTGTTTATTCATGAATATTATTCATGTTGAACTGTTTATTGATAGATTCTATTTCACAAGGAAATGACTGCACAAATCAACAGGATAGAACGAAACTCAAACTTCTGTTGATTTGATTTCTACAAGGTTGTCAGTAAAGGATGTGAAATGTGCAAACATAATCCCCACAAAGGAGCCATGTAAAGTAAAACTGACTTTGTAAAGGGAGCAGCTAGACAGCATTTTCAGGTGTGTTTTGTCTTTAAGTCTTTATATTTTATGTGAGGTGTTGATCGCCAGAACTTGATTCAGAATAAGGTCTGTCCCACCATTGTCACACAGCTTTGTTTGTTTGTTTAATGTTTGTTTATGTTTGTTTGTAAGTGAAAACACTAGAATTTTTTTTTTTTTTTTTGGGGCCTTATTGTCATGTTGTACCCTAGCAACCACATCACATCCTCTCTCTCTCTCACAAAATACATTTTTGTGAGTATGATGCGTGGCCATAGTTTCATTGGATCTGTGCATTTATACCGTTGTAGATTAGCTGTTGGGGTTTGGGATCATTGTCCTATTCCATGACTCAAGTTGGGCCAAGCATTAGCTGTTGGGTTGCTACCCCCAGGTGGGCTATGGAGGTATTGCAGGTGAGCTATGGGAGATGTTTTTCAGCAGAAAAGAAGACTTCCAGCATTTTTTGCTGTGGCTCAGTAACAGGATATATATACATCCATCCATTTTATAGGTCTTATCATGAACTGAGAATCTTTGTTTAAAATATTATTTTTTATAATCTACACAGGAGGAGATGATTTTTTTCTTTTTTTAAATGCTGTACACTGTGGACAGTGTTGTGACCACAGCCATGTTTGCCTGCCAGTCAGAAGATAAAATGTGACTTGAAAAAATTAAAGTATATGAATAAGTTTGTGCTCACTGTAGATTGCAACACAGTGACAGCCATCAGTTCTGCTTTCTGGACTCAAAAGTTGTTTTGTTTTTTTTTTGTTAGTTTTAACAGAGAATCTAAAGGCATACACAACAGAAAAAAAGTTTCTTATAGATTATGCTATTGTAAAACTAAAGTGTATTCATTAATACAATCAATGACAGATGATGATAGTGAGAGTATGGGAACACTGAATATTTTTATCTTACTAAAACTGCATTACAAGTACAATAACTATTTGTTATTTTCTTGAAATCATTTTTCCTTAAATTTATTTTTTAATCACTTTAAAAAAGTCATTTTGAGTGGAGGAGTGGGTCTAAGTATTAATTTCCCCCTCCCCAGTTTGATTAATTTAACAATCAAAGTCCCATACAACACAAAAAGTTTTAGGCAAACAGTATCATGTTCTAAATGTTTTTACCATTTTATTCATATAAGCAAACATATAGGGTGCAAGGGTTTTTAAATTTTTGTTAATTTTTATTCTTTTTTTCCCCCGGTAGATAATTCAGGAACCTGAATGATATATACTCTGAAGCCTATTAGGTTATTTATTTATTCCTGCTTTCAATGTAATGTTTACAGAATAATTATGAAATTAAACTAAATAAATTCAGAATTGAAACATAGAGTCTCTTGTTTTTGTCTTCAGACACAGGCGATCAAATCGTAAGTAACAATGCAATGCATTAAATGGCATTTTAATATGTCAGAATTAAATAACTAGTTTCACTCAGTGCCATTTCGCAAGATGTGCCACTTTAATATTTAATATAAAATAATGTTAAAATACAACAGCACAAAATGTTGTCAGTTTAAAAAAAGCTCTGTACAGGGGAGGAGGTAACGCTGTTTCATTTACTGAGGTCAATACCAGACTTTTGGAGTTTGGAAGTCAATTAAAAAAATTACTTTGCTCTTTAGTGTATTTTACAGCATCTTGTGAATGATGCAGCGAATGACAGGTTAGGGTGGATCTTTTCACACAGGAGTGTGGCTGTTCCTCCCTTTCAGCCCACCATAGCAGCTGCACCATCAGTTGCAAAGCCAGCAAAATTGTGCGTAACATTTCTTCAGCGACGTGATTCATAGCAAACCTTTGAAACTGCAGGTTGTTACAGAGAGCAGACCCAGTGCATAACTTCAATTCACTTCATCCACACATCTTTGTAGAGAATTCTGATGCAGATGGTCAGCATGTGTTTGACGCTCAGTAGGAAAAATTACATGCTTTATTTTGTGAGTCTCCTGCAAAATCTGATGCTCTGAATGATCTTTACTGCAGCGTTAAAATTAACTTCTTTTGGGTGTGACTGGAACAGTTAGAGTAATTTGGCGTCAGCATACACTTAGCTTTAACATAACTCTGGTTTCTTTGCTACCTTTGTTTTAGCATGCTGTCTGTATAAATACATTTAAAGAGCCAAAGTTGTACTAGCAGTATAGTGCCGTTCTCTCTGTCCTGGATGCAAGTTGCACTTTACCCTCACGCTCTTGTCCTTTTGTTCAATAAAAATAAAATTAATGTCTATATCTCCACTTCTGCAAACACTTGCCAACAACTTGCCAAGTGGTAGTGAAACTGTAAAAAGTGGAAACAGAAACCATTCGCCTTCAAAGTTAAAGTTGCTCCTTTTGAAATGTGTTGGTTGCAGCGGTAAAGCACAACTTTTACACTGAAGGTGAACATTCTCTGTTTCCAGTTTGCTTTGCACTTTTTCAGGTTTCACTATAGCTTAGAGAGTAAATGGCGAGTGTTTCCAGACAAGTTGGTCCTGCTAGCAACCAAAGAAACTCAGAGTTTCAGCAAGCATTGACCAATACTCAAAACAATGGGAAAGTCCAAGGAACTGAGTGAAGATCTAAGAAGGAGAATTGTAGATTTTTTGCTGGAAAGCCAGCAAAAAAAAATGCAGACTGTGAAAGTTAACAGACTTATCAATATCACAACTCTATCATTAAGAAACGGAAGAATCTGATGAATTATAATTGAGTATTTGATTAAATTAATGTCTAAAAGACTGTTTTTTTTATCCTCTCAGCTGCAGACTTGCAGGTGTTTAATGGTCTTAGAATAAAGATTAAATATAAAAACAGTCTTCAAATGTAGGCTTAGGCTATGTGCAAATTTTAAATGAGGTCAGCAAGTACAAACAGTTGCTCTATTTTAGGATCATATAGTAATCGTAACAATAAAATTGTTGTAAAATTGTTTGCAGCCAACAGGAAAAAAATTTAAAAAAATAAAGTTGCTCTAAGAATTTATATTTCTTGCTGATCATCGGGGAAACACAAAGACATTAGACACTATTGAAAAACTATACTATCCACACACCGAGGTCCAAGGGATCTTCCACATAAGGTGACACTATTTTCCAGAAAACTGATTGGTCAGTAGGCAGTGATTTCGTACTTGCCGATCTCTAATGATCTCTAAATGAACCACCTTCGTAGTACAGAAAACCCAGGCTTAACCCTGAAGTTACCTGGATAAGACGATATCATGATTCCTAATACAGGCCTCTGAGATAACTAATTACCCAAGCAAAACAGGAAATGAATAACAAAAATGAAACCCATGAAATACCGAACATGAAACATGAGTTAACAGAGGGGATAACACAGTGGGAACACTAAAGGGACTAATCAAACATCATTAATACAAACTACTGTAGAACTGAAAATACTGAGAAATAAATGAAAATCAAAACCTAGCAATAAACAAAAACTCTACACTCTGCCTTCTGACTTTAAAGCTTTATTTAGAAAATGTTAAAATAATACAACAAAATGACACAGCCTACAACAAAACCCACAGACCATAACAAACTTTTTTGCATATGCATATTTAGATGTAGGGATAGCTTCAGCTAAAAGTAAAATAACAGAACTAAAGCCAACTAAATTTCAGGCTTAACTGAGATATAATGAAGCCTCACATTATCATGTATAATGAATACAACATTATCTTTAACTGAAATCACTCAGATAATAATTTTCTCATGTCTCAGTCATTCAAATGGTTGAGGAAGTCTTCTCCAAAGACAACCATCTGTTTCAGTGCACACAGGATATGAGCATCAGTGGCATCATTTGTGTTGATTTCTGAACTGTAGTTCTTCACAAGAAAGATGGAGTTCACTGGGAGGCCCAGCAACTGGTTAAATTTGTCGACCTGAGTAACAAAAACATTTCAGTTAATCAGTAACTGTAAAATGATTTCAGCGCTGAATTTAGAAAACGTAACTGAAAGGATATTTTATGGTTTCAAACCAAAAAACACATTCAAAATTACCCCCCCAAATTTACCTGTTCCTTCAGGTAATTGCTCTTGTAGATGTTGTTTGTTTTATTTTTTGCCTCAGGACAGGCTTCATCAACTTTAGTGAGAACAGCCAGCTGGGGAATGTCTGTTAATGCAAAAACTTAATGAGTTTATAAACATTTGTTTTTGTCTTTTTTGATTGCTGTATATGCCACAATCTATTACAGAGACTTTTTTAACTGTTGCCTTACCCAAGTCACTGGCTGCCAGTCTGATATCTCTGAGTTTATCCACCATCTCTTTACTTAGTAAAGATACTGAGCCGGCAGGAACAACAGTGACCAGAACATGAACTCTGTCATTCAGTTCAGGACATAAGTTGTATTCTGGTTCTCCCTTTTTCAGTTGTTTTTCAGGATTGAACTAGAAAACAAATTAATAAGTAGAGATGCAGCAGTTAAGAACATTTTTTAATGATGTACAAGAGTTTAATTAATAAAAGTATTACTGATGATTAATGATGATTAGATTCTGAAACAACATAGCAGTGGTGTTTCCAAAAAATGAAGGCAGAAAACATAACAGAGCCCTCAAAAGAATAAAAGCAGTCTTATGATGGCAGGAAGATTTGACTCTGGAGAAGATACGATAGGATAAAAGAGGTACAAGACAGAATCAATGCCTGTCATGCAATAAGGGCTTAAAGACTGTTGAAGTCCAGAAATGTCAGCCTGTGACAAAGGCTTAAGGACCATGGAATATGTGGAGAGAGTGCCTGAAATATTTCATACGCCTGAAAGAACAAAAAAAGCAGACTCATACTGGCATTGAGAATATCACTGCTGAAATGGGAGATTACTGAAAAGAAAAGTAGCACATCATAAACAGAACACGTCATAAGAACTACAGCACCGTTACACACCTTTACTCGACTTTGAACTCACACAAAAGCTTCATTTTAAGATATTAACTAATATTTTGTAGGAATATTAAATAATGATTCTTAAATATTTGTTCGCCAATCACATTCATTTGAAGTGAAAACATTTTAGCACTAAAATGTAAATACAAACAGAATGCAACCATTTGCAAAGCTCAAACCCACATTTTATTTACAACAGAACACAGGAAACATAAAAAACTAGATATATGATATAAAGCCAAAATTCAAAAGATTCTACCTCGTAACTCTCCTCCACATGTCCCTTTAGGGCAAGTTTGACGTCTTCCACATGAACACCACTAGTCTTTTCCATTCCCATGATGTCATTGAAAACTAATGAGTAATGACCTTGATTGCCTTTGGAGAATTTATAAGTTTTGTACTGAAAGCAGAACACGGAGTTAATAGGTTTTCATTTAAAGCAGCTAAACCATTATTTGACACTGCAAATTGGGACAGATAGATAGATAGATAGAGAGATAGATACCTTCTTAGTGAAACTGGTTCCAAAGTTTTGATCTGTCTGAGCTCGACTAGCAACTCTGCCTTGTAAAACACTGTCAACAGAGTTGATGAAGCTGGATTTCCCTGCACCAGCTGGTCCAATAAGCAGAATTCTGAGATGGCTGGCATCTTTATTTTGAGGCTTGTAAGATTTCACAAAATCCAGGGTTTCCTGTTTATCCCTGTTAACAAACAAACAAACAAACAAATACCACAATTTTACAGTTGTTTGTACTTTTAGAAATAAAAAAGTATCACTTTGTCATTTCTCTAAAAAATTGGCATAATTATTCTTTCTTGACCTTTAGCCAAAACCTTCTTTTATGAGGTCATAGTAATCTTGTGTTTTACCACCAAAAACTGAGCTATCATTAGCAGTATGTCAATGACTTTGGCTGCTGCTTTGAAAAAGAGTGTCAACAGAGTTGTATAAACTGGATTTGCCTACACTAGCTGGGGCAGAAGTTGAGCAGAAGTTTGAAATGACTGGTTTCATTATTTTGAGATTTATGTGATTTCACAAAATCAAGAATTGTGTTCCTGTTAATTAAAGAAAAATAAACATTGAAATGAACATTGAAATAAAATATGACTTGCACTATTGATAGCACAACATTGCTGCTGCCACACACAGAGTCAGCTAAACAACAAAAAATCTGAATTATGTGTTAAGGAGAGAACTACACCAAAAGAATAGCATCACAGCACTTTATGTTTATCATACTCACTTTGGCAATGGCCTCCATGGCCGACTAAAAATGGCTAAAGGGGAAAATGACATATGTTAACATAATGGTAAATTAAGAATATTAACAAATAGTGCGACAATGCAAAATTTTAAAATTAGTCAACTGTTACCATTAATATCGTTATCATTAATAAAATCTGAGTTGCAAAAGTTGGAATACAAATTGCAAAAAGTGTACAGTTAGTTTTACAATACATGCTGCAAAAAAAACATTTATAACTATTCTTTTCCGCATCATGTCATGTGACTGTCATGTGTCTTTTCAGATTATATAAAATAGTAGTTGCTCTTTTCACAGAAAAGACTGGGGTTGGTGTGATTTCTGACACCATGATTCTTGTTATTATTTTTAGACTTTAGTTTACTGTCGCTGTTTTGCTGAAGTTCAACAAAATTACTTGGGTAGGTCGAGGAATAATAGTGCTTTCAAAATGTTTCACATGTAAGCATCTCACAGTTTTTCGCCTTTATTGTAAAAGATACCAGTTTTGCACTTTCACCAATGTAGCGATTACACATTTTGCTGTGAGACTAGAGTAACATGTAAGAGGTTAGGACTTACCTCCACCCATATCTGTCAAACAAGAAAATTACGTGGAAAGGTCAGTGAACTGAAATAAAAAAAAAAGAAAACAGATGAGATTTGCAATTCAATGATTTGCAAATCTCATAAAGCCATATTTTATTCACATTAAAACAGAAAATATATTAAATGTTTAAACTGAGACATTTTACTATTTCATGAAAATTATTAGTTACTCATGAATTTGATGGCAGCAACATGTTTCAAAAAAGTTAGGATGGGGCAACAAAAGGCTGGAAAAATAAGTGGTACTAAAAAGAAACAGCTAGAAGAATGTTTTACAGCTAAATAAGGTCGGTAACATGATTGGGTATAAAAAGAGCATCTTAGACAGGCAGAGTTTCTCAGAAGTAAAGATGGGCAGAAGTTCACTAATCTGCAAAAAAAACCTTGTCTACAAATTGAGGAACAATTTCAGCAAAAAGCAACATCGGGTGTTCATGATGTTCTTCGGGTTGGCTCAGGTGGTACTGCATTAAAAACACGATTCTGTCCTGGAAATCACTGCATGGGCTCAGGAACACTTTCAGAAATCATTGTCTGTGAACACAGTTCACTGCGCCATCCACAAATACAGGTTAAAGCTCTGTCATGCTCTATCATTCATATCAAAAAAGAAGCCATATGTGAACATGATCCAGAATCACCGCTGTCTTTTCTGGGACAAAGCTCATTGTAAACCGACTGAGGCAAAGTGGAAAACTGTTCTGTGGTCAGATGAATCGAAATTTTAATTTCTTTTTGGAAAACATGGACGATGTGTCCTCCAGACTAAAGAGGAGAGGGACCATCTAGCTTGTTATCAGTGCTCAGTTCAAAAGCCTGCATCTCTGATGGCATGGGGGTGCATTAGTGCCTATAGAATTGGCAGCTTGCACATCTGGAAAGACACCATCAAAGGTATAGACAGGTTTTAAAGAAACATATGCTCCCATCAAGATGTGCTGAACTGGCCTACCTGCAGTTCAGACCTTTCACCAACTGGAAACATTTGGTGCATCAAACAAAAAAAATGACAGAAGACCCAGGACTGTTCAGCAGCTAGAATCATATCAGACAAAAATGAGACAACATTCCTCTTCCAAAAGTCCAGCAGCTGGTCTCCTCAGTTCCCAGACATTTACGGACTGTTGTTAAAAGAAAAGGGGATGCTACAAAGTGGTAAACATGACCCTGACCCAACTTTTTGGAAACATGAAACATTAAGAAATGATTGCTAGGAATAGTTTGGGTGATTTGTGATGCAAAATGTCTGAAAGGTCAAACTGACTTCTACTTCCATCTACTTTACTTTTTCAAAACTTGACCAAAAGTTTGTAATGACTATAATTCAGGGGGTAACAAAAAAAAATCAGTATGAAAGCAACTGAATGAAAGGGGTGTGTGCATAGTGGAAAGTAGATATGCCCCAGGAGAAGGAAGGGGAATTTGCAGAGTTCTTTATAGCACGCCCACACACACACACACACACAGTCGTGTCTTGCTATCTTTGTGAGGACATCTCATTGACATAATGCTTTCCCTAGCCCCTTACCCTAACCCTAACCATCAAAA
>VUQS01042045.1:0-12843 GCA_015108495.1 Heterochromis multidens
TTCCCCAGAAAGTTTTCCAATTATCTATGAAGCCCACATCGTTTTTTGGACACCACTCAGACAGCCAGCAATTTAAGGAGAACATGCGGCTAAACATGTCACTCCTGGTCTGATTGGGGAGGGGACCAGAGAAAACTACAGAGTCCGACATTGTTTTGGCAAAGTTACACACCGATTCAATATTAATTTTAGTGACCTCCGATTGGCGTAACCGGGTGTCATTACTGCCGACGTGAATTACAATTTTACCAAATCTACGTTTATCCTTAGTCAGCAGTTTCAAATTTCCTTTAATGTCGCCTGCTCTGGCCCCTGGAAGACAATTAACTATGGTTGCTGGTGTCTCTAGTTTCACGTTTCTCAAAACAGAATCGCCAATAACCAAAGTTTGTTCCTCGGCGAGTGGGAAAAACGATTAGAGACGTGAATGGGTTGGTGGTGTACCAGGGGCTTCTGTTTAGGACTACGCTTTCTCCTCACTGTCACCCACTCGCCTTGGTTTCCCAGCTGCTCGGGACAATCTGCTGGGTGGCCCGGTCTCCAATTCGCTGAGCCTGGCCTCCAGAGCTGGAAACAGGCTACATTTATTACAAGTATCATTATTACTAAAGGAGGCCGAGGTGTAACTAAACATCTTAAACACTGAGCAGGAAAGTGCAGGAGGGACAGGTGAAAAAACTAGTGCTAGTGACTCGGGTACGAGCTAAGCTAAGCTAGCGAATCCCTAAAGACAACATGAATAAATACTGTGAATATAATTAGCAGGTGATTCAGCAGAGAGTGTGCTTTAGATAAAACATGTGAAGATTAGAAAGCACCTGAAGATTAACTTGGCTTGTAAGGCCATGACAAAGGGGATGGACACACTGTTCAGCAGTTTAAGTAAGTAATTTATTGAGCAAACTTAGATAACTTAAATACAAAACTAATGATGTGTGCAAAACAGTAAGATCTGTAGGGTGTGCGTGTGCATGGAAGTGTGTGTTGGTGTTGTAAGTGCACAAACAAGATAAACTAAAGAGAAACCAAGCTGACGCATGGCATGGTAGCAAACAGGTAAGTGAGTGAGAGGCAGAATGAAGTGCCAGCCACAACTTTATAGTCTGGGAACAAAGGGCAAGGTGTTCCCAGTTGGCATCAATGAGCCCTGCAACACCCAACACACATGTTCAGCTGCAGGTCCAGTAAGTGGAGTAGATCAGGATCCATTAATTATTCATAGCTATTCATACAACCACAGTCGTTTAGAAGACCTCTGTGTCAAACAGCGTTTTGATTTAAACCATATTCAAACAGCAACAACAATGATGAATTTCCTCAGCAAGTAATATGAACACATTTCAAAAGGCAGTCAGGGACACTGATACCAAAATGGAAAAATTGGTTTAGACAGGCTAAAACTGTGTGCAGGACCTTATAATCATATGGAAAAACACTTAAGTATTCACCAATCAGAAAGAGAAAGGGGGGGAATTCAAACCACCTGTCAGAGTGATCAATTTCATAATCAGTCATAGTTCATTGACTGTGAGTTGCTTCCACCTGTTTTAGTTAAGTAGCAGTTAAAATTATGGTGGTGATGGCATTCTGTGTAACTCACTGTGACCAACTGACAAAAATTCTCTAAAATGGGATTGGCACTCCTTTCACAAAATGGCTTATAAAATCGAAACTGCAAGTTGTATCCACCTGCTCTCAAGTTACTCTACAGATCTGTGTTTTTTTCTTCCTAGTTTTAAAAAACATGGTAACTGAAGTGAGATAGAAAAAGAGGTATTTTCTGCTTTTCTCCAAAAAATATTGATCAAATGATTATGATTTTAGATGGGACAGTTAGATGGCACTCCTCTCACTCAAATACCTACAGATCAAAAAGTGCCTCTAGAGTGAAAATTGCGGGCTTATCGGCAGGTTAAAGAGAAAACTTTCAGATAAATTTTTCTGCTGCTCCCACTCTGTCAGTCTCGCCATTTTACCTCTGAACATTCTGCTCATTGAAATGAATGGGATTTTTTTCTGACCAATTTTTAAATAATTCTAAATAAGTAAACAAACTGGCTCAACCAAGCCAGCTGTGTCAGTGTTTGAATGGTATTTCTATGACAAAAGGTGTGGAACTAGTTAGGTGCAAAAATTTTGGAAAAATTTTTTCTGTACAACATAAAGTGGGATGGCAACAATCCAAGCAAAACTAATCCTAATACTAATAACAACAATAATATATAGTGTCTGTGTAGGTTCTCAGTCATCCAGGACATGGTAGTCTAAGGGTTTGAAAGAAGGCGACTGGACTTCTTTAAGTTGTTTGAAGACGTTTCGCCTTTCACCAAAAGGCTTCTTCAGTTCTAAAACCAAAAGGTGGAGAGTCCCAGGTATTTAAACCCCTAGTGGGGGCTGTCTCTCGGGAGGTGGTCATTAACCCACTATTGATCATGTGAGTCCTTTGATCATGTGAGTGATTAACCCACTATTGATCATGTGAGTCCATTGATCATGTGAGTGATCTGCACTGTACAGCATACACCAAGTTGCTTAGTTTGTGTTTGGGAGTTTTGTCCTTGAGATGAACCAGCTTTTGTCTGAGGGTGTGGCTGGGTCTGAAGTGCACTGGGATGTCGTGCTTGGAGAAAATTCTCCTGAGTGTCTCTGACAAACCTGCTACATAGGGAATGACTATGTTGTTACGTTTGTTCTCCCGTTCCTCCCTAGTTGGTGTCTGACCTTCTTTCCTCTGCATCTTTGCTGTTTTGATGAAGGCCCAGTTGGGATAACCACAAGTTTTAACAGCTTTCTTTACATGTGTGTGTTCCTTTTCTTTCCCTTCTGCCTTGGTTTTAGAACTGAAGAAGCCTTTTGGTGAAAGGCGAAACGTCTTCAAACAACTTAAAGAAGTCCAGTTGCCTTCTTTCAAACCCTTAGAATAATATATAGTGTTTCTTTGTAATAATCCAACCAATGAGTGATGCTAAACAGAAAAAATGTGGAGCTCACAGGCAGGTTCTGTGATTCAAAGGTTTAAGGTAAAAGTTTGTGGTGTCAGCAATAGGGAAGGCACACAGTCAATTCTGTAGATGAAAAAATTATATTAGATTAAGTGTCCTTCCTTCTTAGAGGAAACTGGAAAGTGGGCAGGCAGGGTGAGGATATTCCAAATGTGTGTGCAGAGAGGGTTGCAGCTTGGGCTCTGGAACCAGTCTACTGCTGATGAGCTGGACTCTGTATCAGTGAGAAGTGGCGGGAAGGGGTGGGTATACTGGTAACCCTTCGGTTCGGTGCCTATATGTTGGGGTTTTCCCTGTGTGCTTCTCTGCGCCTCCGGGTCGGGGAACAGGTCCTCACTGTCATTTGGGCTTAAGTGCCAAATTGCAACTAAGAGTAGCCAACCTTCTTGGAGACCCTGGGCGGGGTGTTGGAGGGTGCCCCTACCAGGGACTCCATTGACCTGCTGGGGGACTTCAACCATCATGTGGGCAACAACAGTGTGACCTGGAGAGGTGTGAACCTGAGTGGTGTTTTGTTATTGGACTTCTGTGGTAACCACAGTTTACCATAACAAACACCATGTTGGAGCAAAAGGGTGTCCACGGTTGCACTTGGGAGTGTTTGGCATAGGCCCCAGGCCACGAGATCTTCAATTCCCACCTCCGGCAGAGCTTCAACAGCATCCCAAGGGAGGCCGGGGACACTGAGTCCGAGTGGACCATGTTCCGCACCTCCATTGTCAAAGCTGCTGTATAGAGCTGTGGCCGCAAGGTGGTTGGTGTGTGTCGTGGCAGTAATCCCGAAACCAGATGGTGGACACTGGAGGTGAAGGGGGTCGTCAAGTTGGCGAAGAAGTCCTACCAAGCTTGGTTGGCTTGTGGGATACTGGAGACAGCTGACAGGTACCAACAGGCCAAGCAGAGGGTGGCTCTAGCAATAGCTGAAGCAAAAACTCTGGCGTGGAACAAGACTTTCAGTCGGCCTCAAAGCAGTTCTGGCAAACCATCAGGTGACTTAAGAAGGGGAAGCAGCTTCCTGCTCACACTGTATATGGTGGGGATGGAGTGCTGCTGACTTCAACGTTTATTGTAGGGTCTTTAGTATTATTGTAGGGTCTTTACCTTACAATATAAAGTGCCTTGAGGTGACTGTTGTTGTGATTTGGCGCTATATAAATAAAATTGAAATAGAATAGAAATTGAATTAAATTGAATTGAATTCAACTGATGATATATTCAGGCGGTGGAAAGGATACTTTGAGGATCTCCTTAATCCCACTGACACACCTTCTGTAGTGGAAGCAGAGTCTGGGTATGAGGGCGAGGACTTCCCATCACTGTGGCTAAGGTCACTGAAATAGTTAAAAAAACTCTCTGGTGACTGGGACCCTGAGGTGGATGAGGTTTGCCCTGAGTTCCTAAAGGCTCTGGATGTAGTAGGGCTGTCTTGGTTGACACATCTCTGCAACATCATGTGGAAGTTGGTGACAGTGCCCCTGGGTTGGCCAGATTGGTGGTACCCCTTTTCAAGAAGGGGGGACCAGAGGGTGTGCTCTGATTTCAGAGGGATCACACTTCTCAGCGTCCCGGGAAGGTCTATGCCAGAGTGCTAGAGAGTCCATCCATTAGTTGAACCTCGGATATAGGAGGCACAATGTGGTTTCTGTCCTGGTTGGGGAACACCAGAACAGGTCTTTATTCTCTCAAGGTTGTGTGAGGCAGCGTGGGAGCTTGCCCAGCCAGTCTACATGTGTTTTGTGGACTAGGAGAAGGCATTTGACTGCGTGCTTCGGAGCATCCTGTCGGTGGTGCTCTTGGAGTACAGGGGTGACAGGCCCATTGTTACGGGTCATTCTGTCTCTGTACAACCATTGCAAGAGCTTGGTTTGCATTGCTGACAGTAAGTCGGACTCATTCCCGGTGAGAGTTGGACTCTGCCAGGGCTGCCCTTTGCCACCCTTTGTCACCATTCTGTTCATAATATTTATGGATAGAATTTCCAGGTGCAACTAAGTGGTGGAGGGTCTCCGCTTTGGTTGCCTTAGGATAATGTCCCCACTCTTCGCAGATGATGTGATTCTCTTGGCCTAATCAGGTAGTGACCTCCAGCTTGCACTAGAGCAGTTTGCGGTTTGCGAGTGTGAAGTGGCTGGGATGAGAATCAGCACCACCAAGACTGAGAACATGGTCCTCAGCCAGAAAAGGGTGGAGTGCCCATTCCAGGTCAGGGGTGAGTTGTTGCCCCAAACGGAAGAGGTTAAGTATCTCGGTGGTTGTTCATGAGTGAGGGAAGAGTGGAGCGGGAGATTGACAGATGGATTGGCACAGTGTCTGCAGTGATGTGGACACTGTACTGGCCTGTTGTGGTGAAGGGGGAGCTGAGTGTAAAAGTGAAACTGTCACTTTACTGGTCGATCTATGTTCCTACCCTCACCTGTGGCCATGAGCTCTGGGTAGTGACCGAAAGAATGAGATTGCCAATAATAGCGGCAGAAATTAGCTTCCTCGGAAGGGTGACTGGGCTCTCCCTTAAAGATAGAGTGAGGAGCTCAATTATACAGGAGGGGGTCAGAGTAGAACCACTACTCCTCCACATCAAAAGGAGCCAATTGAGGTGGTTTGGACATCTGATTAGGATGCCTCCTAGGTGAGGTGTTTTGGGCTTTCCTACTGGGAGACAGACTAACTGACTTGGCCAATGAAGAATATTCCATTTCTTTGTCTTGAGAAACTCTTTTCTCACTTTGGGTCATTGCACTATGAAGTGCCGTCTGATAACTTTTCCAGCATTTGTCTGAATCTGAGCAGAATATAGCCCTATACATTTCAGAATTCATCTGGCTACTTCTATCAGCAGTAACAGCAGTAACAGCAGTAACATCAGGCATGTGTGCTTGCCACTGACAAATAATGTGGTATACTTCAGATCATTCTTTATCTGTTCGTTCTTTATATGTTTTTCTTCCCTTCATTCCAGTATGAGTCAATCTTGGTTTTATTGGTCCAAACATTTTTTTCCAGACCTATGCAAGCTCTTTTAGATGTTTTCTGACAAAGTCTAATGTGGCCTTCCTGTTCTTGAGTGTAACCACTGGTTTGCACATTGTTATTCCAGTGAACAGCTACCCTCACCCCCAACCAGTCATGTCAGATGACTGCACCTCCCTCAGCCTTGTTCTGCCAGAGGTTTCTTTCTGTTAAAAGGAAGTTTTTCCTTCCCACTGTCACCAACTGCTTGCTCATAGGGGGTCGTCTGATTGTTGGGGTTTTGTCTGTATTATTGTAGGGTCTTTACCTTATAATATGAAGCACCTTGAAGCGACTGTTGTTGTGATTTGGCGCTATATAAATAAAATTGAATTGAATAGTTGTAAACTGTATTTACATTAATGAAGGTGTCTTTTGATTGTAGACTTTGACAATGATACACCTACCTCCTCAAGAGTTTTCTTGACTTTACCTGATGTTGTGAAGGGGAATTCTGCAATCATCTACTTTAGATGTCTTACAGTGCATCTGAAAAGTACTCACAGCACTTCACTTGTTCCACATTTTATTCTAAAATGGATTCAATTCATTTTTCACCTCAAAATTCTACACACAATACCCCATGACAAAAAAAGAGTTTGCTTGAAAGTTCTGCAAATTTATTAAAAATAAAAAACGAAAATATAACATGTACATAAGTATTCACAACCTTTGTTCAATACTTTGTTGAAGCACCTTTGGCAGCAATTGCAGTCTCAAGTCTTTTTGAGTATGATGTTACAAGCTTGGCACACTTATTTTTGGGCAATTTCTCCCATTCTTCTTAGCAGAACCTCTCAAGCTCCATCAGGTTGGATGGGGAGCGTCAGTACACAGCCATTTTCAGATCTCTCAGAGATGTTCAATCAGGTTCGAGTCTGGGTCACTCAAGGACATTCACAGAGGAATGGTGTTGGCCAGGTGATGAGTGGTGCCAGGTTTCCTCCAGACATGACACTTGGCATTCAGGCCAAAGAGTTCAATCTTTGTTTCATCAGACCAGATCATTTTGTTTCTCATGGTCTGAGAGTCCTTCAAGTGCCTTTTGGCAAATGCCAGGTGGGCTGTCATGTGCCTTTTACTGAGGAGTGGCTTCCATCTGGCCAGTACCATACAGGCCTGATTGGTGGAGTGCTGCAGAAATGGTTGTCCTTCTGAAAGGTTCTCCTATCTCCACAGAACAATGCTGGAGGTCTGGCAGAGTGATCACCAAGTTCTTGGTCACCTCCCTGACTAAGGCCCTTTTACCCTGATTGCTCAGATTGGCCGGGTGGTTCCAAACGTCTTCCATTTACGGATGTGTACAGATCTGTGCCTCGATACAATTCTGGCTCTGAGGTCTACAGACAATTCCTTGTACTTCATGGCTTGGTTTGTGCTCTGACACGTACTGTCAACTATAAGACCTCATATAGACAGGTGTGTGCCTTTCCAAGTCATGTCCAATCAACTGAATTGACCACAGGTGGACTCCAATCAAGTTGTAGAAACATCTGACAGATGATCAGTGGAAACAGGATTAACTTGAGCTCAATTTTGAATGTTATGGCAAAGGCTGGATAGGGAATACTTACATACATTATATTTTAGTTTTTTACTTTTAATAAATTTGCAAGAATTTCAAGCAAACTTTTTTCACTTTGTCATTATGGGGTATTGTGTGGAGAATTTTGAGGTTAAAAATGAATTTAATTCATTTTGGAATAAGGTTGTAACAGGACAACATGTGGAACAAGTGAAGCGCTATGAATACTTTCCAGATGCACTGTATGTGGTCTTTCTGACCTGTTGGTATTGCTGAGCTGGCCAGTGCCTTCCTTCTTTTTAAGAATGTACCAATTGTTGACTTGGCTACTCCTAAAGATTATGCTCGCTCTCTCTATAATAATATATATATATAATAAATGACACAGAATGCACTTTTCCAGGGACTTACGGTCCTGCTTATTAAAAAAACTGTAGCTTTTAAACTCTCAATATGTTTTCAAGTTGGTCAAACCCTTATCTATAACACTTTGACAGCACCTTATCAGCTTAGTTTGATTAGGTAACTTGGCCCTTGAAATTCATCTGTAATACCCTATCAGGATGCAAGACAAAAAAATCCTTTTGAAAATCCTTTTAATATCTGTAAATTGATTCTAACACAATACTTGCATCAAGTGTAAACATGCACAATTACAGAATTTTATTTTCACATGCAAGACAACAATCACAAATGTACAGTAAAAACAAGGTTTATGACAATTCAGAGAAGTGCATCCATCCATCCACTCTCTTCCGCTTGTCTGTCTGGACAACTTTTAAACTCTGTTCTTAATCTCATAACATGAGCTAACTCATAATGTAAGAATTTTAAGTTTCAATGTTTTGCCTGAAACGCTATCCACTGTTAATCTGCTCCTAAAAAATGCAATGTTGTAGTCAAATTGATCTTATCTATTTATTGCATTTTTCAATTAATTCTGCCATTGTAGTAAAACAAAATTCATTGTTAGCTTAGTCATCCCACACTGCTTCAATAATGTTGAGATCCGGGATCTGGGGAGGCCAATCAGTGGTTTTCTATCCAGGTATGCTTTTACTGTATTGGCAGTGTGTTTGGGATCATTGTCATGCTGAAAAATGAAGCACTTGCCAATCAGATGCTTTCCAGATGGTATTGCATGGTGGATCAAAATCTGACTGTACTTTTTTTGTGTTCATAATTCCAATTTTGAAAAGATTTCCAACACCACTAGCTGAAATGCAGCCCCAAATCATGACAGAGCTCCACTATGTTTTACAGCTGTAGACACTCACTATTGTACCTGTCTCTTGACATTCTCTGTACATATTGATGACGATTTGTATGAAAAATTTCAAATTTGGATTCATCACTCCATCAGACCTGTTGCCACTGATTTTCAGTCCAGTTCTTGTGTAATGTGGCATAGCTCAGCCTTTTCTCTATTTCCCTTCCTTAAGAATGGCTTCTTGTCAGCTGCCCTTCCACTGAGACCACTCAAACTTCAGCAAACAGTAGATGGATGAACTAAAGGACCAAGTGTATCTCTCAGGTCCTGTGTCCTGTTTCCTAAAGACATGACTTTTAGATGCTGTTCATCTGCTGTTGATAGTTTTTTAGGCCTGCAACTTCTTCTCCGCTTGTCCAGTTTTCTCACATATTTTAAGGACACACTACACACCATGCTGAGATATGGCAACTTTTTGGCTAACAGCTCTTTGGGAATCACCTACTTGTTACAAAAATACTATTTTATGCCTGTCAAACTGTGTTATCTTCGGCATTTTTCTTAGATTCAACTAAAGAAATGGAAACACATTGTGTTTTTGAAAGGGCCTAAAGATATGATTTAAAATTGGTTCTTTGCCAAGTTGTCTGTTATGTGTAGACACAATGCTGATTCATCCTTTGAGTTAGGTGCATTTTTTATGGTTGAATGATTCATAGGTCAGTGTTAAGTGGCTTTACAAACAAACAAATATTCCTCTGAAAATGGTCAAGAACAAGGACTGGACTGAAAAAGTGAAAAACCAGCCAATGCCCAAAGAAAAATTTTGAAAGACCTTCAGAAAGCCTGGAGAACTTTTGCTCAAGACCACTTTAAATAATTACAAAAGTCTGTCTCTCTCGAAGAAAAACGTGAAGAAATGAGTGGTCGCTCAAAACATTTACACAGGACTGTATATTCAACACATATCTCATTATTGGTTTACCATTTATACAATTAAAAATTTTGACAGAGCTTTTCTTATGTTCCAGTCCACACAGATCTATTTTTGATAGTGACTCACTGACAAAATCTAACTATTTTTATTTACACTATCATAGGAGTATAAGCTAACATTAAGAGATCAAACACCTGAAAGACAGGAATGTCATCTTGTCTTGTCGCTGAGTTTTCAGTTGAATGGTTAATGTGATTACAAAAGGTATGAAACGGGAAATGAGCATTCTCTACTTCTTCCGTGGCACCTTATCACCAAGCGGTACTTCAGCCATCAGTTTCTGAAAAGACACCACAACAGGGATGTTAACATATCAAATGTCTTAGAATGACTCAGATGGGCAAAAAACAAAATACAGTCTGGTGTGGCAGAGATGCTGTATAAGGTGAAGATGAAATACTGAAAATATATTTAGGCCTAATATTAGATATCACTTTTTAAATATACAGTTGTAGCTGAGGCTACATGTAGCTATATGTTTTATGTGTTGGAAACACACTGTTAGTACTACTGCATAGTTTTTAAATTTATGTTTGACTGACAAATATGCATCAAATTAAGTTTATTACTTTCTACCTTTTTGTTTATGTCATGAAACTAGGATAAAGTTTTATAGGCAATAAAAATACAAAATCATATTGTTGGGGCTGCAGCTGCTGTGAGACATGGCTCATTAAGGCAATTAAGGAAGCGAAGCATGACTTACACTTTCCAAGGATTTCATTAAACTTTTATTATGAATCCAAATCTATTAAAAATGTTGGAGGAAAAAAAATAGAAAAAAGACTTTTCACTCAAGGCAGCAGTTACTGAGATTTATTCTCTGGACAACATGAACATCTGTGCAAGACACACAAAAATAGATACTGTATAAAAGCCGATACAATACAGACAGATGACATAAGTACAACGGCTATGTCAATAATATGATGAGTGTGGATGCAAGTGTTTCAGTTATCTAAAAGAAATAAACAAAATGCAAACAAAACCTGAACCAACCATGCTTCTGCCTACTGAGGAGAACAGAAAGAGAATGTTAAGACCAAAACCTTTCAATTAATGCTCAGCCAACTTCTAACTGGTGTGTCACCTCTTGGAACCCACCCCTCAGACTTTGCTTGTCTTCTACACAAATCCTGGAAGGGAAAGTTCGGAGAGAACAGGCGGAGTGGGAGGGCTTACTATACTACTCATACAACTGTTACACTTGTTCATAAATTTAATTTAATTAAATTACATTTTGGTTATTAAATCTTACCACTATTTGTGTAGTCTCCCTATTTTTGTCTGAACTCTGAGCTGATTCATGACAATATTGCATCAGCTGGTGCTTTGATGATGGTGGTAGAGAGCCCTGTCTAACATGGTGGTCTTAAATCTCCCATAGTTGCTCAGCTGGATTGGAATCTTTGAGGAACTTTGTAGACTTTACTTGCTTTTCATGAAACCATTATGCATTTTGTTTTTGTTAAAATGACCACTCCCATCTGGATAAAAATGTTTTAGCATATTGTAAAAGTTATAAGTCCGAACAACATTGTATTGATTTACAGTGACCCTTCCCACTAAAGGAACTAATGGACCTAAACCATGCCAGAATAATGGTCCCCACAGCCAGGTTTGCCCTTTCATTTGTCACCTACCTGTATCTGCATCTGAACTAAAAGTAGCCAACTTAGTTAAAACAATGAAATTATGTTCAAGAGTGAAATGTATGTAATCACTGACCCTCACCTCAAGCAGCCTGCTGTAGTATGTGAATGTGTCCTCCCCATCCCTGCGGGTGTCATCCACCTTGTATCTCCGGCAGGCCAGCAGCAGCTCGTTGGAGCTGTAGAGGGGTGCTGGGTCAATGGAGTGGCTGTTGATCAGACTCACCAAGTACTCCCGGTAATGCTTCCTAGAAACCAGTACACCACCATGTTAGACTGACCACAGACCAATGCTGCTGACAAAACTGAATGATTGTGCAACATGCTGCAAACTCAGCAAGAGATTTCGAGAGACTACAAAATGAAAACATTTTTAAAACCCGGCGCTTACTCTAGGCCTAATTTTTTAAAATCAGCCATGGAGACAGTTTGTATTTAGTAATAAAAATAATAATAATAAAATTTATTTGTACAGCACTGATCAAAATCAGCATTTCAAAGTGCTTCCCAGAAACAAAGAAGAAACAAACAAAAAAGGAAGAAATTACAAAAAAGAATTTACATATCAATTTATATCAATGATATAAATGAGTAATTAACAGGGATGAAAATAAATGACAAAGTGAGCCAGAGTTGTTCAGGCAGGTAGTTTCACAACTGAGGAGCCCTAACAGCAAATGTTTAATCGGCTTTTGGCTTTAAGCGTGAGGTGGGAACAGTTAACGGGTTTCTGCTTGAGGATCTCAGGCTGCACACTGGTTGGTATAGGAACAGCAGTTTGAGTATGTATTCTGGAGCCAGGCCATGAAGGGCTTTAAAAGAAACAGGTAAAACCTTAAAACAAACAGGCAGCCAGTGCAGGGTCATTAAAACTGGTGTAATATGTTTGCTTTTCTTGGTTTTGAGAGGAAATAAAAGCATGAATAAGAGTATGAGTATGACTAAAACTCAGTATTGATCGTATCCTTGCAATATTTTGCAAAATTTTATGGTCTACTGTATCACACACTGCAATTAAGTCAAGTAGCACAAAAACAGAACATTCACCAGTATCTGTCTGTGTAGGTTCTCAGTCATCCAGGACATGGTAGTCTAAGGGTTTGAAAGAAGGCAACTGGACTTCTTTAAGTTGTTTGAATACATTTCACCTTTCATCCAAAAGGCTTCGTCAGTTCTAAAACCAAAAGGTGGAGAGTCCCAGGTATTTAAACCCTAGTGGGGGCTGTCTCTCAGGAGGTGGTTATTAACCCACTATTGATCATGTGAGTGATTAACCCACTATTGATCATGTGAGTCATCACATGAGCCCAAGTGTGAAAAAGGTGTGAAAAACCATAGTGTCCTTTGATGTGGTCTCACTTTTCACTTGTATTCCTACAACCGAGGCAGTGGAGACTGTCAGGAACCGACTACAGCAAGACAACTCCTTACAGGACAGAACCAGCTTCTGT
>VUQS01042055.1:5202-15784 GCA_015108495.1 Heterochromis multidens
TCCCAGGGGAAAAAAAAAAAAAAAAAAAAATCTTATTGTCCTGACTGTACGGGGAATTACACTGACATATTTTCAGAAGGAATACAGTGGATTAACACCACAGTAGATTTTGAGAGCATCAAAGCTTAGCTCAAAGGACTCCTCACCTTACTGTCATCCTTATTTTTAATAACATTTAAAAATAAAATTAAACCCCAATCAAATTAGTATTCAAATTCAGTCGAAAGCCCCCCTTCAGTTCTGAAGCACGTGTTTCTAGACTGATATTACAACATTCTGCTCCCAATTTAGATACATACAGAAAAAAAGAAAATATGCATACCAAGCCAGTAGCATCTGCATCATTCCACCTTTAGATGCATCTTCATTGGTGGGTGACACGGCGCTCTGAAAACATTTTATTTTAGCCTGCAGAACAGTGTTAGTTAACATGTAAATATTGTATACAGTGCACATTATGCGTAAAACAAATACATTAACCAACTGTACTCATTTGCTAGAGGCCCTTTTCACATCTCTTCAAAAGTTTAAACAGAAAGCAGGCAAGTTAAAAATTCTTTATTAAACAAAACTGAACCACTTTATTAAAATTTAGCAAAGAGACACTATATCTGGGCCAAAGAAGACACCGAAGTACTCTTGTTAACTAACGTTTTAGTGCTGATGAAGACATACTGTGCATTAAAATGTTAGCAATTTAACAAACCTTGGATGTTAAATGAATACGAGGGTCCAGTGCTTTCTTTGAGTTTAGTCTTTATGAAATGACCCAGAGATGCTCTTCTCTTTCTCTGCTACACTGTCTGCTTCTGTGAGGTGTCTGAAGTCCACCTCTTTATATTTCCTTCAAATCTTTTCCAGCCCTGTCATTAAACGAAGGCTCCGGAGTTTTTTTTTGGAACTGTATGAACTACTTTGAAAATGGAAGAACAGATGGAGTTTTATTGCAATTCTAAAAAAAACATATGAAGGGGAAATGGTGGATGAAGAAGTCTTCGCCTGAATTACAAAAGAGTCCATTTATTGGCACTTGCTTTACGAAGTACACTATAGTGACATGCACCATTTGCCCTAATGGTGGTAAAGTCTTAATTCTACATCTCCTGGAAATAGAAAGTTTGCTATTCTTGATCCGTTTAATGGGTAGTTGTGGACAAATTAGATCTGCAATCACATTAGAAATTCAAAATGTAGCTTTTGCAGAAGGTGGGTTTTATGGACAGAAACTAAGCCTCTGCTGCAGCACCTTGCAGGTCTGTGATAGTCCTGGTAACCATTGGAAACAGTCTTCTATACAGAGGACAAAAGGAAAACCTGAAGGATGGGACCTGCCAATGATTCTCCCTTGTGCACAGCCACAAGACTTGCAGGCCATGTTGATTTACTGACAAAAACAAGGTTCCCCTCTGTGAGAGCCAATGTTGGTGTGGAACACACCACTCAAACAGGATATTTCACTCTTTACTGGAGCTCATCTCTCAAAGGTAATGGCTTGGAAAATCTGGACGTCTTTAAAAGGCAACAGGGACTACAAGACTATTATACATTTCTTATCCTACTGACATTGCCATCACAGCTTAGACAAGCTGACACAGGGTCACTAGATTATAACTTTCTCATAAGCAGTACAGTCAAAAACAAAAGGGAACACTATCATAGAAGCTTCATGCAGTGAGGTTTGCCAGTGAGCATGGCAGGCTGATACAATGTCAATCCAAACCACTACTCCTACAGTACCAAAATCATTTCAGGCTCTTACAGGATGTGGAAGTTGGAATCATTCCAGGAGTAGTGGGTGACAGCTCAGTCCTTTGTGTGCCACTGGCCTTTTATTGGTACCTTGTACGCCCAAAGGATTTTAGAATAGGTGATCAGGCAGCAGCAAACCACCTATTAAAGATTCTGAAAATATATCTGTGCACCACAACAACATGTGGTCAATAGTTAGTGTACAAGACTTACCTCACTAAGCCGGCTTATACTTTAGCTCATAGCACTCCTAAGCTTCTTAACGAGTAAGCTCAAACTGAGCTAATTATTCAGAGACAACCTCCGTCTCATGGAACACAGCCAGGGACGAGAACCTAGCACCATAAATTTCACAATTTGGCACAGTAACACATGGAAGCTGTGTAATTACCTAGTTTAAAAAAAAAAAAAAAAAAAAACTGCAGGAACATATTGTATGTACTGCATGGATTGCTCACTACAAAAGTGACACTGCTCTCTTATATCCTCATTATTCTACAAGGTAGTCTCACATACAGTAGGGCCTTTGTTAATCACAATCCTTTGGCTTGATATGCTTAAACTGTATTGTAACCATCTTGATATTTTAGTGATTTCTTTTATGTCGTCTAATTCAGAGCTGGCTTCTGTCCGCAAAGATTTAAAAGCTGACTCACAGTGTTAATTGTTAATATGGCTTTCCCAAGTGCTTTTGTCATTTTAATTTAGTTACTTCAAAGTCAAAACTCTCTTTCATTGTGCTGTTTAGTTATGTTGTTCACTCAAAACAGAAAATGGGAACACTGAAAATCATATTAGAGGGATTTTGAGTTTGTGAAGATTAAAATTTCCTACATTTGTAGGTCACTGTAAATATGTTGGATAAAATAGTAGTGCACGAAAATGAGCAAAACATCCATCCATCCATCCATCCATTCTCTTCCGCTTATCCAATTCAGGGTCGCGGGGGGGGCTGGAGCCTATCCCAGCTGCCACAGGGCGAGAGGCAGGGTACACCCTGGACAGATCGCCAGTCTGTTGCAGGGCTGAGCAAAACATGTTACTGGAATTTTTTTTCTCAAAGTTTTACATATGTTGTGTTTATATACCTAATAAAATAAATAGCTGATCAAAATTCTCCTCATCAGTTGAAATACACTTGCATCTAAACTTGAAAATAAATGACACTGTAACAGCATACCATCAGCAAAGATGCCTTATTGCATTTATATTCTAAAGCCTGCTTGAGCTTCTTTTTTCTGGCACATCTACATTGATTTTCCCATGTATGAAAAATGCTCGCTGAGCCGCTTCATCACCTGCCATACTGACAACTTTATAATTTCATTTTGGTTATTAGCATATTACCTAAAAACTAATTTATGAAAGACAATTGGAGCACCTTTGAGGATCACTGTTGCGCAAAGTAAACATAATTGTCTATGTAAAATTCTACAGTAATCTAATCCAATACAACTGACAGAGTTACTAACAAAGACAAAATAATATAGGGAAGATAATCGTGTATTTGGATAATAGTCAGGTAGACCTTTCTATTGGAACCATAATGAACTTCATCTGTACTTGCATTACAATGTCGGGGGCAGTAGGAAAGTGGTGAAAGCAGCTGTGCATGGGGTGTTTTTTTAAAGACAAACTAAATCAGTTAAAAATAAGATACCACTTTGTATGACTATATATAATATGTATGAAAATTATGGTGATGCCAGCCAAATTAGATGTAAATAGTATGCAAAATACAAAAGAGTGAAAGAAAAAAAAAAATCAGCATCACCTTTTGCTGTGTATCAGAACAGTGCATACATTATATACATATAAACATTATATACAAGATTCAGTTTACATCTGAAAGCAAATGATGGTAATAATGTCTGAACTGAGTAAAATTATGTACAATTCAAAACTGAAAAAACTATTGCAAACATGAAATTGAAAGTTTCGATCATTTCCTTACTTTTAGCAGCTTTGAATTAAGCCTGAATATTATGAGACCTGCATTCCTTTTGTTTAGTTTACTGGTTTTGCACACACCTGCCTTCTGAGAGTGACAAGATAAACATGCAGCAGATTTTTCATCAACAAAATCATATTACATTAAATTACAAAGACATTTCAGTCAGTTAGACTGTTTAGATTCATATCCATCACACAACACCGTCCGATTGGGTTCAAATTCATACTGCAGCATGGTAGCGACCCCAGATATAGACCCGAAGTCATATCCAGCAACAAGATGAACAAGGGGTCCCACAGCAGATGGCATGGGCTTCGTGGAGCCCTAATATCAACAGCATGGAGACAGAAATGAGAGACTAAATCCAGACAACTGTCAGAAGCTGTCGAAGATGCTTGGAACAACCTACCTGTCAAGTATGGGCAGGCCGGAATATACATGCGGCAATTGATCATATTGTTTCCTCTTGAGACACATCATCACTGGCACCAAATATTGATAAAATACTTTTATTAAAACATGCAGGCTTTCTAAACAGATTCTGGTTTAGAAGAGCCACTACTTAATGCCCCATAGTGGTGCTGCTTATAAAATGAATGCAGGGAGAAAATGGCAGACAGGCAGACAGCATCAGATAGCTTATTAACTACACTGACACCCCAATAAAATTTAATAATAATAATAATAATAATAATAATAAGCTATCCCACTGATTTTCCTAGTACTGCTCAGCCTTAGTTTAACATTAACCAAAATATATTCACAGATCTTAGATTTGAAAAAATATCAAGTTACCTCAATGAACAGTAAGGATGATACAAGTGTTCACTGACTCTAGAAGTTATTACATGTCTCTCAGGTAAATGGGCAAGTACAATAAAATATTTTGTGTTTTTTTGCACTTTAATACTTTATAGGATTCTGAAAAAAGTAGAAACATTAGCGAGTGATGCTGTGAGAGGGACTATGAATGCCACAGTAGAACTCTATTTGTATCAAATGATCTACAATATAATAGGCCTCACTACCACACAAGGTATTTTACCTAGAGCCAAATCATTTGGAACCTATTAAGTGTGCTTGGATCAGAATGTGCTGTAGGCTCATCAGCCATATGTTAGGCCACCGATTAGACGAGAACCATGCTGAGAGAAACACTACCCCTCAAGTCAAACAAGAGGGTGCATCTGTTTAGAGAAGGCTTTTTTATATATTCAAGTCTCTTTATTGCATATTTAATTGAAAAGGATGGCTGATTTAAAGTGTCACTGTTTGCCAACACATTACCTGTTTTGAAAAGCAGTACAGTGATTGCTACAATAAGCGTCTATCGGTATATTTTTAAACACCTTTGTTCCACATTTTATCAGTTTCACTTTCCAACATTTTATGCTTAAAATATAGTGGGAAAAAAATGGACTGAAAGAAAAGTGTGATATACGTATCAAAGTGTCTTTGCTGGATTCCAAGACAGTATATGATGATTACATGACACACACTTCATCTAGTTGAGCCACCAGGATGCCACAAGCACCTAATAGGTTTGAGGGATGTTTGCAGCCATGGCAACGCAACAAATAAGACCAATGTGTCTTATCAACAAGCCTACAAAGGAAGGGAAACTAAGAAGATGAGCCACAATACCACACAAGTGAAAAAGCAAATGGCACTGTCAACAGGCTCAAGTGATCGGGGAGTTTCAGGAAGGAAATCTACCCAAAGCTCTAGCTTTTCACATTATTCCAATATGACTTCTGCAGTTTTTCAAGCGGACTAAAAAATATTTATTAGACCACATTACAAATGCCTGTGAAGTCTGTGGATGTCAGCATTTTAACCTCTACAGTTTCTTCAATGTATGATTTCAAACTGAATGATCTGGTGGTTATTTGTTATGATTACATAGAAAATCACTGAAGGCCGTAAAATGCACAGTGGATTTCACTGTCTAATATAATGAAGTCAGTTCCAACAGAGATACAAGTGACAGCCAGCTGCCAAGCATCTCGCTGGCTCAGCTGTCTAATCTCAAAATTACTGACATGTCAAAATTCAAAGACTTTCACAGCAATAAAGATATTCATGAGGAATTCTATAATTCATGATTGAAGCTGACCGTTAAAGATTGTAACGTACTCCGTATTCCAGATGAAGACATGTTCCTCTCAAATCTTCTCGTTAATGTGATAGCTGTGATTCATGTTTTTACACAATTATGCCAATTTGAAAAAAAAAACAAACAAACAATAAAACAAGATGGTTTCAGTGACAGTACAGAAATACTCACCAGCCACTTCATTAGGTACATCTGCTCAGCCGTGATTAAAGCATATAGCCAATCACATGGCATTTGGGCATGTACACATGATCAAGAATACCTGCTAAAATTCAAACAAGCATTAAAATAAAGGGGGGGTGTAAGTGACTGTGACTCTGCAGTAACTGGTTTTCCCATTTCAGAAACTGCTGCTCGCCTGGGATTTTCACACATGACCGTCACAAGGTGTTGACTGAATGGTGTAAAAAAATAAAAAATAAAAAATAAAAAATACACACTGAGCAGGGAGATTTACTGGGTAAAAAAGTGTTGATGACACAGAACATAAAAGAAAGGCCAGACTGGTCGGAGCAGATAGAAAGCCAACAGTAACTCAATTAACCAGCCAAGGTATCCAGAAGAGCCTCTGTGAACGCACAGCACATCAAACCTTTGAGCAGATGGTCTTCAGCTGCAGAAAACTACACTGGGTACCATAACTGTCAGCTTAACACCAACTGAGACTACAGTGGGTACAAGCAAAACAAAACTGGACAGTGGAAAAAACAAACAAAAAACAAATGTGATTCAATATTCAGATGGGGAGGTCAGAATTTGGCATAATCTACATTAACATTATATTCTTGGCACACTTTGGGCCCCTTAGTACAAATTAAGGATTGCCACCAAAGCTTCATATTAAATAGGCACAGAGCTAAATTATATAAGACCAGGGTAATGATAAGCTCTGACATTATCTGTTCTGCTCTTGATACCAGAAATATTAAGGCAACAGTTTTCCTATTCAGTATTGTTAAGTTAATGGTATCTCACAGATTAAGACATTTAAAGAAAACATTTTCTAATAGATACTTTTAACAGGATGCCACTCCTGTCAAAGCTCACATTATCTCAGACTCCTCAGCTTCAATGTGGTCTTTGATAAGTGCTTTTTCCACACCTTGCTGAATCTATACCATAAAGAACTGAGGCATTTCTAAATGGAAAAAGGGAAAACTTCAAATAAAAAGTGGACAATGAGTATATATGTACTTTTTGTTGTAATTCCATTTTGATCCCTTATTTAAACAAGAGTGTTAGGAAAATGCCTGTGTAGTCCAAATACAGTCAAGTCAAGATACAATAGAAGTGCTTAACTGCTGAAAGTCTTATCACAGTCACTCAATCGACTTTTCCTCCCTAACCGTGGATCAAAGGGGTATCCATCTGCTATTACTGAGCGAATGCCATGAGCTCTTTCAGTTGGAGGATTTCTTAGACGTTATCTCCTTTTCATCCTGAAATGGAGCTTTATTTCCTCTGAGACATGCGCTAAGCACAAAGCAGCACCCAATCACCCGGCAAAACAAACAAAGTATAAGAGAAGAGGAAAGTGCATTTTAGATTTCTCTGTTTGTCATATTAACACGCAGCATTTCAGCAATTAGAAGATGTACTGTATTTGTCTCATACAGTTGCTTTATCTGAGGAAGGGAAGGTGACAGAGGCCAAGCTGAGCCGATAATTGTTGCTGAGATTCACTTTTTAGCTTAACCACGGAAATCCTCAAAAATTTAAGCTCCCTTTGCGCAGGAGGATTAAAAATTAGATATACCAACAGCAAAATACACCGATCAGCCATAATATTATAACCACCGACAAGTGAAGTGAATAACACTGATTATCTCTTCATCGTGGCACCTGTTAGTGGGTGGGGTATATTAGGGAGCAAGTAAACATTTTCTCCTCAAAGTTGATGTGTTAGAAGCAGGAAAAAAAGGCAAGCATAAGGATTTGAGGGGGTTTGACAAGGGCCAAACTGTGATGGCTAGACGACTGGGTCAGAGCATCTCCAAAACTGCAGCTCTTGTGGGGTGTTACCGGTCTGCAGTGGTTAGTACCTGTCAAAAGTGGTCCAAGGAACAGTGATGAACCAGCGACAGGGTCATCGGTGGTCAAGGCTCATTGATGCATGTGGGGAGCGAAGGCTGGCCCGTGTGGTCTGATCCAACAGATGAGCTACTGTAGCTCAAATTGCAGAAAAATGTAATGCTGGTTCTGATAGAAAGGTGTCAGAATACACAGTGCATCACAGTTTGTTGCGTATGGGCTGCATAGCAACAGATCAGTCAGGGTGCCCATTCTGACCTCTGTCCAAAAACTGCCAAACGTTCAAGAGGAATCCCTGTTTGTCTTTACAGTATATCATGCTAATCACCATAGACTCCTCGAAGTTTGTGAGTTTTTTAAGTTTTTTGTATTTTTCATGTTTTTGTGGGGTTTTTTTTTTCTTTTTGCTGTCCTGCTGGAAAAAGAATTTCCTCTTGCAAGACAATAAATATAAAAACTTTATCAGTAGAAGAAAAAGATATGATTTTTGATGTTGCACCTTTTTTGACCCAACAAAGCCCTGCATCCTTAGATGATTGTACGAACATACTGAGACAAATTAGCAGAGAAAGTGTTCAGATCTTTGGTCTCCTAAGTAAAACCACTCACTCTGCAGAATAAGCGTTTGGAAACTTTGAAGCATGCATTCATGCAGAATGGTGAACCTGAGGTCAAGTCTTTACAGTACAGTTCAAATCTGGAGGATAGGACTGCAGTCTTTAACCATTCATCCATTTAAACATCCAGAAGAAGGCTGACACACTTTATAAATGTCCTACAGCACTGATCTTGGCCACCATAAATGGAGTCCTTTTAGTCAATAGACACCCAGCTAACAAAGACTACATCCAGTCATCATCTATCAAGTCCCACAACGGATAAAGTAGTTTGTCAAACCAATCTAATCAACTGATCTTGCTGAAGCCCGTCTAAGGGCATCATCAATAACTGCAAGCACGGATGACTCCGAAAGACCTAAAGCACACAGCTACTGCCAGCTGGAAGATAATCACTCTTGAACATTATCACTTTCCATTACTGGGCTGGTTTGTTTGGTATTTTTGCTACATAGTATATTGATGCTGTTATCAAACCATAAAGCTTTCATCGTGTTTCACGTCTCAGTGCCGCTCATATGAACATGATATACAGCTGACCTTCTACTGGGCACTGTTTTCTCTGACACGAGTTTGGTTGGCATGTCTCAATGCATCTTGACAGACAGACAGGCTGAGGGTTGAGACTGTGATTCAACTGCTGTTTTTCGCCCAACAGTGAAGTTTGAGTTGGTGTAGCTTTTGTTTTTCCACATCACATCTCATGTAAGTCAATGTCACCCACCTGCCCTGAGTGCAGGCCCTTACAAATGATTCCCCACATCACAAAACACTGAATTGAGAAAATGGCATGCAAATGACCCATCTTTCAGCTGACATGTCTTATGTAAGCATGAAAAAAACACTATCAGTCCACTGGCAGTGCTGTGACTTAGCATGATTCCAGAGATATATTAATATTTTAAGAAAGCAGTACTTGAGTGGAATAATACCATTGATAAAGTCAGTCCCTGCATATATTTAGTGAAATAAAATCCTTTCTCTGAGCACTTCACAGTATTCATAACTATGACAGCATCATCGGGTCAGATGAAGACACTTGGCAGGGCCTGATCATCTCAGCACTGAGCTGACCACAAGTAAAGTGATGTGCTGGATTAGCAAGATTAAACTCATTACCTTGAACAAATTTCAGGTTATATAGGCCACAACAGACAGTCACACTTCACTTACTCTAATACAGGTTACTGACTTTATAGTAAAGAAAGCTAGTCAACTGGGGCTTTCATAAAACTACTTTATGGACTCTGGAAGTTTTAATTAAAGTCATTAATCCTGATCCTGATTGTTTAACCACAACATCTTTGGACAAAATTACAACACACCCATTTTTTTTGGGGTCACACAATGTAGTCTCCATCTTAGTAACAATCCCAAGAAGAATACTGCACATGTGCAAACACTATCTGCTGCTTGCCATTCAATGAACAGGGTAGACCAACAAAACCTTCAACTAAACCATCAACTCGATATTGTTTGTCCCTAACAAATGAAGCAACCCAAGTGTTTCTGAAGTGTTTCCCCAGTAGCAGGTAAATCACGTGAAATGGTACAGGCACAATTTTGGCCAAAAGACTGTAGTTTGAGTCTTGCCTGTCACCATTTTTAACTTTTCCTTCGACTAGCTGTTTACTCTTAGTTAAATTTCGTTGTCGCTTGTTCTGACAACTCTTTGCCCAAAAAATGCTAGATTTTCCGTTAACAGCTTTTAGGAAAAAACAGAGAGAGAGAGACAGACAACAATAAGGTGAGCAAAGAATAACAATAAAAGTTATTATATCCAGAGGTTATTTGAGGTGGGGGCTGTACCTAGTGCTGATGATTTCAGGGATCAGCGATGGTGAGAGTGATTGATCTGGTTAATCAAGATTTTTAGTTTGCTTCCCCACTACTGCATTAAGTTAATATTGTTATTATTTTTAGGTTCACAAATGTAATCAGCCTCACTAAGGTCTCATGTCAGTATCTCCATATATAATCAACACTTATGACAAGAACTCGCAGCACTGCAATCTTTGAAATGAATGTGCCCTTGCAGAAGCAGTACTTTATTTCCTCTCCCAAATTTGTTTTTTTAATGGGCATGTGTCTTTGTCAGTGAAAGACTGCACTATA
>VUQS01042061.1:6021-16229 GCA_015108495.1 Heterochromis multidens
TCTAACCTCCTTCCCCCTCTCCCTATTTTTCATTTGATTTTATCTACTGCAGAATTTTTCTTAATTTATGCTGCCGCTCCCTCAATTATCCTCTTTGGAATTTGACATTCGTATTTCAGCATGGCTCCTGTCTTTTCTCCATTCAGTTCTTTATTTCTGTTGTTGTTCTCTTCTATGTTTATCTGATTTTCTCTCACTGCTTGTTGTTTTTCTGTCCATCTCTATTTCTGTCAGCCCTCCCTCTGCTGCCCATTTTAGATTTCATAAGACTGAAGAGCTCACTTTTGCTCTCTTTTGTAAACATAATTTAAGTAATTTTTCTTGATTTTCTTCTCATTTATTCTTTCCACTCCTCTACTGTTTCATTGCAGTGTGGCTTGTGTTGCTCTCTTGTTTGTGAATTCACTTCTTGTACGTTCTTTTTCTTCATCTCGTTGCTGTGTCTCTGCAGTTTTTGATCTTGCTTGTTCCGTCTTTGTTTTCCTGCATTTTTCCTTGTAGTTCTCAGCTCTCGCGCCCCCTCTGCATTATTCTCTCTGTTTTTGTCTCATTTGTTCTTTGTCTTTTTACTCGTCTCTGTAATTCTCCATTTTGCTTTTCTTCTCTCTTATTCATTACCCCGCCTTCTTTCTAATCTCTCTCACTTTGCCTCCCGATGTCTTCTTTATCACCATCTTTTCCTCCATCCCTCATCATCTACCTTGACCAGTCATCCCTCTCTTTTCTGTGATTTAGACAAGTATTATTTCCCTTGAGGCGAGCGCTCACCTGAGCCCACGAGCGGCTGGTCTTCTTCTGCCTCCTTGCATTAAAACAGGAATGGTGCAAAGCTGCAAAACACCTCATTCTTTCCGAACTCTCCACAAATGCAGTTTATTTTTTTCCCCTTTAGAGAGACAAGCTTTTTGCACTATTATGATGTTGTTGGTGTTGTTGTGTTTGTGGTATTTTTCATGCTTTGACACCACATGCAGCGGAAAACAAGCTGTTACTGTTGGGATGAAAAAGAGTTGAGGGCAGAGCACAGCCTTGAAATCGGAACCATTTTGCATGTTGTGGCAATCATTAAAGTGTGTGTTATATTTATTTATGTTTAATTTGAATATTTTTAATATTTGTCTGAAGTTATTCTAAATTTTTGTCCTTAATTACCATGAACACAGACAAACACACACACTGTAGTTCTCATATTCAACAATCTACTGCTGCATATAGTCCTGTAACCCTTCCTAGTGTTTGAGTTATGTGTTAATAATTACAGTGCCATCTGTCTCAGCTATACAGTTTGATTGTTTTTTAAATGAAACTATATAGTTGTGAGGCTTTTAAAAGGGGGGAAATAGCTGGGCTGAGCCATGGAAAAAGAATTTCTTTAAGAAAAACTATAAGCAAAACTACAGTTAGCAGTCAAGTCCTTTAACTCAGCACAACCAGTTCTCTTTATTTGTAATTTGTCATTTCACAGGACTGCTGGATTCAGGCACAAATTTGGAAATGAGAATGTTGCTGGTGCTTCAAGTCTGCAACCTAAAATCTATTTTCAGCATCAGTTAGGCAAACTAGGCTTTAACTCCTCGACAGAAAACTTCCTTCAAGTTTTACTTTAAGAAGAAAAAAACTTCAAAGAAACAAACATTTTATGTGTATCTGCAGCTGATAGCATGGAGGTTTGTCACCTGTTAGCTGTAGTTGCAGAAGTTCTTCTTAATTCAACTCTTACATTACCATTCAAATTTGGGATGCCTTGAGCCTACTATTATCCCCATTATCCTATTAGTGAGCATGGTGCTTGGAATTGCTGGCAATCTAATCTCAACTTTAATTTAAAACTGAGCAGGATGAGTAACAGCAAAGCCTTGCTGATATAATCTAATCAGGATCTCATCCTGTTTAGGAATAACTGGATGGGTTTTAAGGGTTTAAATCAAGGATGTAAGTCTGGGCTCCAACTAATGTTTAAAAAAACAATTTGGCCACACTATCTTTTAATGACTGCAAATAATCAACAACATTTAGAAAAATTTATGCCACCAGTGAAGGTGATCTTATTCATCGATAGGCCGATGACACTCATACAAGGCCACTGTTGGCTTATTTTGATGTACAGCCAATAAACTGGCACATCTCTAGTTTGAGGATGTACTCACACCAGGTAAGTAGTCCCATTCCTGAGCTAAGTCCAGTTCATCTGATCTCTGTGTGATCTCTGCATACTGTGCCCTGCCCTGCTCATACAGGTAGCAATGCTTCCTAATAGCTGCAACCATAAAAATCACTGTGTTGAGTGATACATTTATAATGTCTGTGAGGGAAAAGTTTGTCACCACTTCCAAAATATCCACAATTAAGCCACAAAATGCATCAAATAACGAATCCCACTGTGCTCCGCTTTAACAAAGCCCTGTCCACATAAAGCAATGTGCTTCTCGAGCATCCCTTTGTAACTTTTGCTCTTGTCACAAGGTTCCGCTTGCAGAGGTAACACTCAGTATCACTCGCCTCGTCATATGTCAATCAGTGGAATCCTTCGCCTCAGACCTAGATAAATTTGACTCGGGATCTGCCCAGTTCATTTTGCTAATGGTTATTTCACCCGTCATTACATCGTTGCTAGGTTCCTCCTGCGTGAACACCCCTAAAATGTTTTGTATAAAAGAGAGAGAGGGAGTGTGTTATGTGTGAGTGTAGGCCAGCTGAGGAGCTGGGGACAATTGTGCTCAGGCACGGTAGTGTCAGCCCCCAAGAATCTACAAAGTAAAAGTTATTTCACTTTGTGGAGGGATTATTTGTCCTTGGAGCATCAGTGGAATCCAATTAATTGAGACTGACGAGACAGTTCTCTTTCCCAACACTGACATTTTGCCAAAGCTGCAGGCATCAAGGTGTGCTTGGTATTTGTGCTGTAAAGCAACAAGTTATGGCAGTAGTGAGAAGGGTCTCACTCACAACTAGTCACATATGGATGTCGATAAAGGACTCCTTGGCATAACATTTAAACACACCGGGTAGGTGTCATTTTTTTCAGTATGCAGGGCTAATGTTGTAAATCAGTATACCTGAACCAAAACCATGAGCTTTTCCTAAACGTAACCAAACAGTTTGTGTACCTATATTTAATGAAGAAGCTTGTAAAAGCCAAAGTAAATAGCCAGTAAAAACAAAGCAAATTACAAAGCTCCCAAACCAGCGTCTTCTGGCTGACTACAGATTGATAAATCTCAGCATTTATTGGGTAGGTTGCCATAAAATTGTTGAGTGCAGTTCAGAATTTGGACCTAAATGCGGAAAACAAACAGAGGACTGGCAAAATGAATAAACAAAAGGCAACTTTAATAAAAAACTGGTAGGAAAAAACAAACTGAACTGTTGAGAGAGGACAGGACTGTCCTCTCTCAACAGTTCAGTCCAAGCCAAGAGAAAACAACCACAAGTCCAAAAACATACAGGGCTCAACAGTCACAACTGGAAACAACTGAGGCAGCAAACAAGACAAAAACAGGAAGCAGCAACACCGAAGACACACAGAAAACACTTTCAAAATAAAATGAGAAAAGAAAATGTTTTAAACTATTAAAAAAAACTCTCCATTCAAATTACAGGTCTTCCAACTGATTCAGCTGAAAATAGTTCTTTAAAATATGTTCAATACATTTGCTTTAACAAACTAGGGTATATATGGCTACACAATCAAATATTTAAATGATAAAATTTGCTTTATTTTAACGGTTGCAGCTTAATAAATACAAACCATTTATAATATCTAACAAATACTGAATAGAGTAGTAATGAATATAAAAGGGAAAATTACAGAGAGGATGAAGAAGAGATGAAAATAAAGAAAGGGACCAGAGGATCCTTGAAAGTGTGTGATGAACAACTGCAGCAATATTTTCAGTTTGAAACTCTTCACGGCTCATAAACTCGCAGGAAGAACAGAAAACGTCTGTGTTCTCTCCCTCAGTCTGTCCCGTCATCCTTCAGATATGCCAACTGTCTTTGCCAACCAAGGTTTTTTTTTCTTCTTTTATTTTTTTGGAAAAAAAAATAAGAGAGTGAAATGGCCTTCGTTTCATTCTTTTACTTTATTACTTTCATTGTCTTGTTTTTATACGTTCTTTTCTCGGAGGAGGGCGATTCATCAAGATGGAGGAGAGCAACAACAAAACCCAAACTCGGTTGGTGGAGGATGATTTATCACTTCCCCCTCTCTCTCTCTCTCTCTGCTCCACTTTTTTCCCCTCCCTTTCTCTCTTCTACCATTGCTCTCTATTGCCCCCCATCCCTTCCCTTTCTTGATTGTTCCAATAGAAATAAGAAAGAAAACAGGGGAGAAAAGTATGCTCCCGTGGAAGTGTGTTAAATGAGCTCAGTGTAGTAAATGTAGATAGAAAACCTAAAGCAAAAAAGAGATACTTCACATTTTCCTACCAGTAGGGGTGGCTGCAAAGTTTACATTTACACCTACATTTAGGGGACTATCGTGTTCTGTGATTTATGAGGTGAAACAACAAAAGGGGGGAAAAACTTAAATAGAGCACATCTAGTCTAATGTAATAATATAGATAAATATACTGTTCCCTTGCTTTTGTCCTACTCTCTAGATGTCATTCTGCACCTCACAACCTTATGCTTTAACGGAGACTGTGCTCATTTTAAACAACATTACAGGCAGCATAATGTTCTCCACGGCTTCTCCAGACCCTTTCACGTCTGTCACATGTGCTCAGGGTGAACCTGCTCTCATTTGTGAAAAGCACAGGGTGCCAGTGGTGGACCTGCCAATGAGCACAGGGCCCACTAGAGGATGTCGGGCCCTCAGGCCACCCTCATGAAGTCTGTTTCTAAAGTCTGGTCAGGGACATTCACACCAGTGTCCTGCTGGAGGTCATTTTGTAGCCCTGGCAGTGCTCATCTTGTTCCTCCTTGCACAGAGGAGCAGATGCCGGTCCTGCTGATGTGTTAAGGACCTTCTACAGCCCTGTCCAGCTCTCCTAGAGTAACTACCTGTCTCCTGGAATCTCCTCCATGCTCTTGAGATTGTGCTGGGAGACACAGCAAACCTTCTGGCAGTGGCACATATTGATGTTCCATCCTGGAGGAGTTGAACTACCTGTGCAACCTCTGTAGGGTCCAGGTATGGCCTCATGCATGAGCTCAGACATCCTTCATAGGAAACACATTCTGAAGAAATATTGTCCATGTTTACAAGAAAGAAAGATTTTCTGTTAGACATCTCTAAGAACAGCCTCTAGAAGAGAAGCTCTAGAAGCCCCCGTACTGTTTGTTTTAAACATGTGTAGGAGGGACACACAGTCCCACAGGCAAAAGGTTGACAAGTTGGTTTTTTTTTGTTATTTTGTTTTTTTGTTTTTTGGACTACAGAAGCTAGTAAGTAAAAAAGACAATTGATTGTGATACTACAGACTTTGCAGGTGTCATCACTTTCAACAATAGGTTTCTCACATGATTTATGAGATAGAAAATATAGGAAAAACATTCCACATTTTTTGTCACCTACTTTAAACTCTACCCCAGTGCTGAAAATTAACAGCAAGCTTTCTACAAGACCTAGTCCATACATACTGCCCTTCAAAATAATAAGAATGATTTGTTCTCCCTTGTTTTTAATTTAGCAGACATCTTATGAACTTTCAAGGAGATTTTTGCCTGGAGACCCTGTTAATTTCTGTCCCTGATTCAGTACATGCTTCAGTACAAAGTACAGTGTGAGATATCAGTGCCCATCTCTGGAGGGCCATTGTCCTTAATTAGAAGTGTGGTTATCTCCTTCGTTCTGCCCTTCATCATTAGCAGCTCCTCTGCTTCACACAGAGGCTATGGTTCACTTTCAGTTCAGTCTATTCAGCTGAAGATGCAAAAAAAAATCTCCTTTAGTTCAGCTGCAGATTTGTTGGTGGTAGGAAAACCCCAGGTAGCTCATAAGATGTGTTAGCAAACTGCTGTGTACCTGCAGTGTTTTGTAAAGGAAAAACAGCATGTGGTGTGCTCTCTGTCAAATAAATAATCATAGACCTAGAGACGTATTCATTAGAAAGTTTTTAGAATATACTGTACTATTCAAAAAGGATTAGGACACACCATTTATTCTCATGATTACACACACCACAATGACTTTATCTGCTGACCAAGACACCAAGTGTCTGCAGATGTCTCTCAGAGACTACCACCATTAGTTGCACAGCCAGTGTCCAAACACTGCACTTGTGACCCTGCACAGCTTCACAGGTATTTTCAGTTGTTCTGGCTAATTAAACCCCTGCTGAGGTTGACATTGACTAGTGCTGTGATGGGAACTGGATGAGCAAACATTTTGTTTTGTGCCACTTCTATCAGAAGACACTATCATTGCGGTGGACAATGTGATGTGAAGTTCAAGCTTGAATTTGGTGAACCTAAATACATGAATTTGTCTTGCTGTCGCTTCACAAACATCTTGACAGTGTAGTGCAATGCCAGCAAAGTTTCCCTCTTTGCATCCGTCTTACTTAAAATTTACAAACAAATATTAGTGCCCATTGTACAGCCTGCTCTGTTAGTGTGTGGTATAGTCTGTGTAGACAGTTGGTTCACACAGGCACAAAACTAGCATGACCTGTTAAACACTGACAACCAAAAACTGTATTTGGTAGCTAGCATGTACTTCCCATGGACATCATGCAAACTATCATTGGTAATTATAAATGAGAAATGAGAAATGTCTGACCATACACATTTAATACCAAATATAATTCCTCAGAATCAGATTCCACTGCCTTCAAATCAAATAAAGTTGACTCCAACAACTCCTATTTTCTGGAAACTGCTATTTTTCCCAATTTCAAACAGCAACTGAAGGTAGTTTGTAGCTGGTTAAAAAAGGCATCAGCTGAGAGAGAGAGAGAGAGATACTCTGTCCACATTTGGCTGACATGAATGACTAATTTGAATGGTTATACAGTAGGTCTCTCAGGATAGGGCCACCCCAGCAGTGTGGTTATAATGTAGGAGGTGCTCAGCCTAGTCAACCAATCTCTGCTCTTGGTTTAGCAGCATCCCATAGTCCGTGATGAAGCCATTAAAATGCCTGGCTGAGGCCAGATGGTCTGTCATTGTAAAAGAGAGAGAAGAATGGAAGTATGCGAGGAGGAAATCTCAGCTGGGGAAATGGAAGAAGGAGGGAGAGCTAGGATGAAAGTGGAAACAAAAAGAGAAGGAATAAAGGAGAAACAAATGAGGTCGCGTTTGAGGAGAGATCAGAAAAACAAATAGGGGATGAAGAAGAAAAACTAAGTAAAGTAAAAACTTAAAGGTACAAAAGAAGGGAAAAAAATCAGAGAGCATGAGATAAAAGAGAGGGAGATTGGGAAAAAAATGAAGAGTAAAAAACAGCTGGAGAGGGAAGTGGAGCAAAGGCAACAGGGAAAACAGTGGGGGAAAAAGGACAGTCACGAATTTGAAAAAGAGAAAATGGGATGCAGAGCAGGGGAAGAGAAGGAAATAAAAAGAGGAAGAGGGAAGAATGAGGGAAAAAAAGAGTATGTATGCAGAGGAAAACCAGTTCAATGTACATTAATAAAATGGAAAGTTATTATTAATCTAAATATGTATTTCTTGTACTACATATATGGCTTGAGTTTTTCATATCAGATGAAAAACTGTATGTAGGTGACTAAATAAGAAAATGACTAAAAACATTTGCTCCAGACTGCATTTCTTTGTAAAGGTCTTTAATTAAAGTTTACTGATATATTACTTAAATATACCCAAAGAAAAAGTTACATTTGATAATTTTTTGGCCTCAGACTTGATCCAAGAATAAAAAATGTAATCACAATCAAATGTAACAGACCTAACATGATGAACCGTTTGGCAAAACATTATGGGATGGAGTTTCACCTGGGTTTTCAGGTTTGCCATTGTCTACTCTAAAATACTTAAACACTGTAAAATCTGCTCAGCAACAAGTCATTAAATGTATATGTGGCAGCAGGGTGCGGTTTCTGGCTCAGCTGCAGGTGGAGAGGTGGAGCAGATTGATTCAGGGTGCAGTGCCAGGTGAGGTGAGTGGCACACCTGGTGTGCATCTGCCTATCACTTTCTCCAGCATGGGACCAGAGAGGGACACACACACACACACACACACACACACACACACACACACACACTGACCTGAGGGGACTGCCAACAGGCTGTGGACTCTTTAATGTTTAGGTTATTGTGAACAGTTTGTATGAGCTTTGCCTGCTGGGCAAACTCTGCGAAACACATAGTGTGTAGTGTATATAGTATGTGTGTTTAAAAGTACAAATAAAGACTAGTGTGTGGAATTGCTGGCTGGCTGTCTCCTGTACTGAGGAGAACCCACAGGAAGCACAGACATCTGCTAGAGCACAGTCTTCAAATGATATTCTTTAGGTAGCACCCCGTGACCCTTATTCCAAAGCTGAGTCCCCCCTTTTTGCATGTCATCTTATCTCTGTCCTCCTACCTTCCTGTCATCTGAAACTGTTCTAATAAACGCGAAAAAGAAAAAAAAATCTCAAAGGAGATGGCATGACCAGCATTTTTACTTTATTTCAGTGGTTAAAGTTGGCATCTTTGTTTAGATCTGCTAAGCTTTACAACTGTCTTATTAAAGTCTTCAGATTGGCTCAATGAAATCTTAAGATGGTGGAATCGTTTTGTTTGTCTTGGTTCGCTCCATTTTCTTCATTAGCTCATTGAACAAAAGAAGAAGAAAGCTGTTTTTCATACACTGCTCACTCAGTGGCTAAACACACACACACACACACACACACACACACGGTTTATTTAGCACGCATGGATACATGGTAACTGATGGGGCTTTGCACTGCAGTCTGTTTAGCTGTCTGAGTGTGTAAACAGCAGAAAATATAGCCCTACATCACAGATATGACAGCAGCTTCACAATACAAGCTTGAAAGAATTAACAAGAGATGGAGTGAGTAAATGAAATTATGTCAATGATTTATAATAAATAGCTTAATGATTGTGGTAGAAGACAATAGAGAACGTATAACTAAAGGAATTGAGGTTTGATTAAACGACTGGAGGTGTGTGTCAGACATCAGCTGACCAACAGAATGAGTTGTTTCATGAATGAATGTGTCTGTGCTTAAGCAAACAAGTCAATTCATGTGTTTGTCAACAGATGAAAAAGTGAGATATGAATTAATGAAAAAAATGAATGAATGCGGACACAAATGATAAACTGCTGCAACAGGTAGCTACTGTTGCAGCAGTTTAAAACAACAACTAAGTGAATCATGAATCTATAGTCAGAACAATGATTTAATACAATAAACTGAATGATTCAGGAACTGATGTATGACTGATGCCAGAGCTGCATCACTAAAAGTCTTTAGTTTGAACATAAAGTGGAAGCTGAGTTCAGCTGGAGGTTTATGAAATTGGAAGTGGAGCAGAGGTCTCGGTGCCCGCTGTCAGCGAAGCCAGACGATGCTTTGCCGCATCAGGCAGGTCTGCAGGGAAAGGTGATACAAGATGGTTGAAAAATTATTCTTTTAACCTCCTGTTAACTTTTCCCTACCTATCCAGGGGCTAGGGTCTCATCTGTAGCCAACATGGGGCTTCTGCTATCTCTCCCTAACATGTATATATGTCAGCACTTTTAGTGTGCCCTCATGGATGTGACCCGGATAAACACTTAATCTGTCATGGACCCATGAGGTTGAATCATGCAAATGTGGAACTAATGTTTGTGGTTACGGTGCTGTAATATTCCAGGGTAAGTGTAAGCTGCCATATTTAGCATAAAAATACATTTAAAATTTCTCTTTTTAAAAGGAATATAGTGAATTTAGGAATTAAAAGGCTCTATAAACCTCCTGTGCTCAGACTTCAAACAAGTTTTTTATATATTTGTAGACATGTTATACAAGATGTAAGATTAAAGCTTAGGCTTCAAAGCTAGAGATAAACTTGAATTTAATTGAGTTTTATTTATATAGCACCAAATCACAACAACAGTCACCTCAAGGCACTTTATATTGTGCCTTTAGGCGACTGTTATAATACAGAGAAAACCCCAACAATCAGACGACCCCCCCAGGAGCAAGCATTTGGCAAGAGAGCCAGAGATTAAATTAATATGATTGGTTTGTTTATTTGTTTTACCGCTGACCATATCATAAACATTCTCTCTCTCTCTCTCTGTGTATATATAT
>VUQS01042063.1:8795-20125 GCA_015108495.1 Heterochromis multidens
AAAAAAAACTCAATTAAAAAAAAAAAAAAAAACAGAGCAGTGACATTAGCCTACCGTGCAACACTCAGATGGAGAGCTGAAATGATCTGTGAAAGAATATAAAAAAGAAATAAAATGAGCATAAAAATGCACAAAAACAGACTATAAACAAAGCAAGAGGAGCAAGCAAAAAGAAACAGAGAAGAAAAGAGACAATGTGAGTCAAGTGTGCATAATAATCTGCACGGCACTCAAGTCTATATTTAAATGGTGCCATTGAGCTGCTTGTTGAAACAAAAGCAGTTGACTTGACTGGCTTGTGTGTATGTAACAGTGAAGGGCCATGCATACATTATTCTGGAGTTGGGATAATTTGTCGACAATTAACTAGAACAGGATACAGCGAGAGGCTGATTAGCATGTTGGTACAAGTCAGCCACAGGAATACAGACACAGGGGCTTTGAAACTGACATGCATTTGACATCGTACATATTCTGTCATATTTTCTTTTTTCTCATTTATTTTCTTGCTTTTGTGGACTCTTCTTTAAGGCAGAATTAATATTCATGCAGAGGCAAATGATAAATATGGATGTGAGGATAAACTGACTTGTTTCAGTGACGATAACAAGAAAAAAAAAAAAAAACAGAAACAGAGCACAGTCCCTTGTGAAAAAGCGTGTGTGGATTTTTAGTTAGTTTAGTTTTCAGCTCTGTGTATTTATTTCTTTCTAATATCAAATCAGGGGGTACCCAATATATGGATTTTCACAAAGTGTTCCCTCTTTGTGAAAATAAAGAAAAAAAAACCCCAAACATAAATCACAGAGAATACAATGGGTTTTTAAATATATTTTTAAAATAATTTTATTATCATAGAGTTCATTTTAATTGTGTGTCACAGAGTGGCTTTTATTCACATCAAATATTGCATTTTGCAAATTTTAAAGGGCAAAAATAATCCAGCCTTTCAAGATGACAAATTCATCTGTTTAGAATTCAGCATTTGGATTTGAAATCTCAGAAACAAATCACATCTGAGTAATGCTCTCAGAGATACAAGCATTTACTACACATTAATGTCTTTCAAAATTTGTATTATATACAGTACATCAGGGTCAGCAACATGTTGACAAGAAATATGATGACTCAGGTATGATCAGTGCAAATGATCTTTTGACATTCAACAATGGAATCCAAAAGTAAAGAAAGAAACCATAATTGACCTCTATGTGACCAAGTCCTCAGTAGCACCAGCAACTGGGAATTTATTAGGGGTGTTGGATGCAGGACCCCCTTGGGCAATGACCAATGCTTATTTAAGTAAATATCCAGACAATGGATAAATGATATCCAGCATGGGATCCTGTTTTGCGTTTAGAAAAGTAATGATTTAATGAAAATAGCATTTCAGTCAAAGCATTTCTGTTGTTTGCTCAAATGTGTTTTGTCAGAACTGCTCAAGACGACTTACAGACTACAAATGGAAATAAGAATGCTTCAAGTACCAAAGGATTGAACAGAACAGCATGAACTTATATCTCAGGCTTGTATGTAATGTTAATTTATGTAAGTTGTCATGGCAGGGGCAGGCTGGGTTATCTTTTGCTTTTGTTTTCTTTGTTTCTCCTCAGTGAATCTAAGATTCAGGTGGAATTGTGGCTCCACCACTGGGCGGAGTACTCCTTATGGGCCTGTCCTTCTTGCACCTGCTCTGAATCAGCAGAATCAAGCTGAGAGTATTTGAGGGCTGGATGACTGGCAGATCTCTGCCAGATTGTCTTCATACCCATAGTGGTAATCATGCTCTCCTAATTTGAAACCTGCACTCCTGTTTCCTGTTTACTTACCTTGTTGCTCCATCTGCTTTCTAGCGAGCATTTTTTGAGTGCTCAGATTTCTGCTCAGTTTCCTGTCTGCTGTTCCGAGGAGTTCAGTGCTGCCTCCAGTCCTGCTTTGAAGATATCTGTAACCTGCAAGAGAAGGACTCACCTGGAATACTCACTTGCCTGCCCACTCTCCACAGCTGTTCACTCTCAGTCGGAACCCACCTGCCTCCAGAGATACCCTTACCAAGCTCACGCCTTCCTCACCGCCAAGTAGAACTCGTTCCACTCCTCACTCTATTTAGGACTTTATTCTAAATCTTCTGGATGCTTGCTAATCCACTCTCTCCAGTTAACAGTGAACTCCAAAAAAGTGGTAGGATATGTCACAGGTTTGTTACAGAACTTTCACTTCAGAAACTAAATTTTGTTTCACAAATATTGGGTAGAGTATAAATGGATTAAAAGAAGTTTTGTAGTTGTCTTCATTCACTTCGATAAGTGACACAATGGGTGTGTACTAGGCTGTAAGAGAATGATCAAAGTACATCGCTATTTATATGCAATAGTTCAGCACTCCAGCTTAAAAAGCTCAAAGTATCAGAAACTAAACATCTGTGAGTGTCATACCATAAACGCCAACTCAGCTCATGTATTATGTGGGCAAAAATACTGGGCCACACCTATTTATCTTTAAATTAGGTGTATAACATCAAGCACCTAGCCATGTAGTCTGCCTTTAAAAACATTTGTAAGAAAATGGGTCATTCATGAAATTTCTCCTCTTCTAGATATTCCACCATCATCTGTAAGTGGTATTATTGCAAAGTGGAAATGTTTAGGAACCACAGCAACGCAGCCATGAGGTGCAAGATCACATGAAGTTCCAGAGCGGGGTCACCCAGTGCTGAAGTGCCAATGTTCGCTTTCCTGACTCAGTAACTGCAGACTTCCAGATTTCTTTTGGCATTAACATCAACACAAAAACTATGTGCCGGGAGCTTCAGGGCATGGGTTTCCATAGCCAAGAAGCTCCTGTAAGTGTAGGTGGCCCAGTACTTTTGCCCATATAGTATAGCAGGTCAGCAAGAGAGGGAGAGAATGTAAAACAGAAGGTTTACAAAAATTCCAAACAGGTAACGCAGCATGTGCAAGACTGATTTTAAGGAAAAAAAAAAACCATTTTATAGTGTTTGCCTGAATCTAAGGTCATTTTAATAAATCTTTTTCAGTGTTTGTCACATTACAAAAACACAGTACACTGCATGCAAATGTAAAATGTGGGGATTATATTTCATTACATTTCACGAGGAAGCCTGCCACTGTATTCTTTCAAACAGCAACTTTTGGATTCTGTCCATCTTTTTCTATCTAGGTATCTAAACAAAATAGCACAGTACATCACACATATATATGTTATTTATTCCAGCAGTTGGTACATAATATTACATCAATCTTTCTGCTCTCTAGAATCCAGTAATCACATGTGTGGTTTGAGCGGAGAAGATACCACACTGATGTGGAAACAAACCTCCAGAGAAAAACAATCCTGTATATTCCTCCATGCATCTCTTCACCTTTCCTGCTTCTCTTTGGATGCCAGGCGCTGTTTGAAGCCTTATCGGGTTCTCCCTGTTTCATGTCCGCCAGATGAAGGCTTTTAATGTTGGAGCAAAAGGTAGTGTCTGAATAATTACTAGGGCACCAAGCTGCGAACACAAATTATTGCACACAGCAACAGATGTGTGACACACACGGACACACCAACAGAGCTGGACAAACATGACACACATGCAAACAAGTAGGCGATCCAAAAACATAAACATGTAATTGTGCACAGATACACCAGGCCATCTTTGTCTTAGTCTCTCATATGTGTACACAGACATTCAAACACACACAAAAACAGAGACTAAAAGCTTCAGTTCTTAAGCCTTTTAATTCTTTGAGTCTTAACTATCAGGCTCAGATAAAGGTCTAGTGAGAAGACATATTTTCTTCATTCTCTATTTCATAACATGGTGGGCACCAATTGATACCTTGAGTCTTTACACAACTCTTAACAAGTACCTCTCTGGTTTGCCAGTCCACTCTGAAACAGGTCATTAAAACCACTCATCATTATTTCTGATGTTCCTGCTTCAAATGTGTGTGGTATCACACTGTGCTGGGATATTCCTTTAATATGTGTTTCACTTCTGGCTAAGAAGACTCATAAAATAGGTAAGAAAAAAAAAAAAAAACTCACCACAAAATAAACACTCACTAGCTTGACATCACTGAGTGCAGAGAACCAGCTACACATTTATATTGTCACTATTAACATGACTCACAGTTGTGGTAAAAAGAAACTACACCCTCTTTCAATTATAAGGTTTTACATATCAGGACATCATAAAAAATAATTTAGTCCTGGGCAGGTCTTAAAATAAGGTAAATACATCCTCAAATGAACAACACCAAATGACATATTACACTGCCATTATGTATAATAAAAACTAAGCCAAATGCAGAAAGAAAAATCAAGCACACCCTTACTGCTTCAATATGAATTAAGAGGGTAAGTAGCAGACATGTTCTGCTAAATCAAATGCACTTGATTAACTGATTGTCAGCAAGTGTGGCCACCTCTATAAAAGCACAGGTTCTGGCGGTTTGCTGGTCTGTAGCATTCAGGTGTGTGTCAACACAATGCCAATGAGGAAAGACATCACCAATGATCTTGGAGAAGCAATTGTTGCTGCCCATCATAAGGTCAATCTGAATACAGTTTGTCTCTCTTAAAAGAAATGGCACTACGGCTTAGGTTTGCAAAAATGCATGTGAACAAACCACAACACTTCGAGAACAATGTCCTTTGAACAGACAAGACCCAAGTTGAGATGTTTGGCTATAATGCACACACTTGTCAAAAGCCAAACACAGCATATTAGCGCAAACACCTCATACCAACTGTCCAACACACTGGTAGAGGGGTGATGATTTGGGTTTATTTTGCACAGGATCTGGGCGCTTTGCAGTCATTGAGTCGACCATGAACTCCTTTCTATACCATATGTCTGACTGCTAAAGCTTCTTTGAAACTGGGTCATGCAACAGGATAATAACAGCAGCAAATCTCCAACAGAATGGCTGAAAAAGAAAAGAATCAATGTGTTCCAATGGCCCAGTCAAAGTTCGGACCTCAACCCGAATGAAATGCTGTGGCAGGACCTTAAGAGAGCTGAACATAAATGAATGCCTGGAAACCTCAATGAACTGAAACAACACTGTAAAGAGTGGGCCAAAACTGCTCCACAATAATGAGAAACTGAAAAAGTCCTACAGAAAACATTACTTTAACTTACTGCTACCACTAATAGTTCTACAATCATGGGGTGTACTTAGTTTTTGACACACTACTTCTGCATTTTGGTTTCATTTTTGTTGAATAACTAATGACATGGTAAAATATGTCATGTAATGTTCTTCTGAGGTTACATTTAACAGTTTAAAATCTGATAAGAACCAGATTAATTCTTATTATATCCTGACACATAAAACATTAGAACTGACAGAGGATGTACTTTCTTTTTACCATGAGTGTACATGATTTGTACACCCTCACAATAAAACGATCACTCCGCCATAGCTCTTGAATGCACATTTTGACCAATTATAATGAATTCAATAAGGATTAATATACTATAATGCCTTTGAAATCAAATTCAACATACTTTCAACCTAAATTTTAAAAGTCTGCATCTTACAGGATTTTTTTAAACAGATATTCAAAGTGAAGTTTTGATGTAAATCCATGGACCAGAAATTTAACACTAGCCAAATTATTTCAGTACTTTGCATAGACTCATCTGTGATGTGTGTCCATCTGAAAATAAAAAACAACAAACCTGCTACCTGTATTTTCAGCTCAAGCAAAACTGTACATTGATTATCATCTTGTGTTTGTCTAGATGTGTATTTGTGTGTGGTTTTGCTATTGGGTAATACCTTTAATCAGAGTGACAGACAGAGAATAGTAGTCCTGCCATTTACCTATTGCTCATTCATCTATGAGCTTTCTTTGTCTCCCTCACATAGACACACTTTCATTCCATCTTTCTAATTCTCTGAGTGTCAATTAATCTTTTTGTGTCTCTCCATTCAGGTTGTTCTCCCCCTCTGTCGCAGCTTTATACACATTCATGCTATTCTTTTCCACAATCATTGTGTGGTTGCCAGTGTAGTTAAGGTGATCACTTGACAGACAGAGCTTGAGGGTGACGCCTGTTTGCCTTGTGTTTTATGGCATCACTATTGCGAAGAGGACATTAAGCATCTGTCGCTGTCATTAGCTGGCCAGCAGACTCGGTCTGTTATGAGGTGCAGATGAATGACTTGAAGGAAATCCAAAAGGCGCTTTCCCTTCTAAGAGTGTTTCATCAGGTTTGCTAATATCGCTCAGTCATTTCGTTTTTTTTTCTTTAGTTACAGACAGGACAGATGAAAAAATTTCTTTGCCAAGCTCTGTCTTTAAAGACTCTTTGCAGTTATGTTATTACACAGTTTTTTTGAAAGATGTTATCTGAATTGACTCAAGAAGAACTGATTAGATTTTGGTGGCCAAGGGTCAAGGTCACAGTGACTTCATGTCTGTCTCTTCCTTATAAATGCAATATCTTAGTAACAACAGGAGGGAATTTCATTCATGACACAGACATTCACCTAGACTTAAAACATGAACTCATGAGGATGGGCTGGTCAAAAGTCACTGTAATCTCAAAAACATGATTTAGGCCATTTGTTATATAGATTTATATGCCAATTATTTCAAATTTTACACAATTTTTCTAATAGGATAAAATGATAGGATAAAGTGATGATGTTTGATAACCAAAAGGTCAAAGGTCAACTTCACTGTTTATTATAATTTGTCTGTAAAAACACTTTTTTTGGTGATAATTCAATGCCGTAACTCAGCAATGACTACAGTGCATCTGGAAAGGATTCACAGCGCTTCACTTGTTCCACATTTTGTCATGTTACAGCCTTATTCCAAAATTTTTCACCTTAAAATTCTACACACAATACCCCATAATGACAAAGTGGAAAAGGTTTGCTTGAAATTCTTGCAAGTTTATTAAAAACAAAAAAACAAAGCTATAACATGTACACAGTTTAGTAGGCTGTGAATATGAGCAAATACCTTGTTGAAGCACCTTTGGCAGTAATTACAGCCTCAAGTCTTCTTCAATATGACGCTACAAGCTTGGCACCTTTGCCCCAGTCCAAGGTCCAGTGTTCTCTGGAGCAGGTTATCATCAAGGATGTCTCTGTACATTGTTGCATTCATCTTTCCCTCCACCCTGACTAGTATCCAAATTCCTGCTGCTGAAAAACATCCCCACAGCATGGTGCTGCCACCACCATGCTTCACTGTAGGGAATTGGCCAGGTGATGAGTGGTGCCTGGTTTCCTCCAGACATTACCCTTGGCATTCAGGCCAAAGAGTTCAATCTTTGTTTCATCACACCAGAGAATTTTGTTTCTCATGGTCTGAGAGCCCTTCAGGAACCTTTTGGCAAATTCCAGGCAGGCTGTCATGTTCCTTTTACTGAGGAGTGGCTTCCATCTGGCCACTCTACCATACAGGCCTGATTGGTGGAGTGCTGCAGAAATGGTTGTCTTTCTGGAAGTTTCTCCTCTCTCCACAGAGCAACGCTGGAGCTCTGTCAGAGTGACCATCCGGTTCTTGGTCACCTCCATGACTAAGGCCCTTCTACTCTGATTGCTCAGATTGGTCGGGCTGCCAGCTCTAGGAAGAGTCCTGGTGGTTCCAAACTTCTTCCATTTACAGATGATGGAGGCCACTGTGCTCACTGAGACCTTCAATGCTGCAGAAATGTTTCTGTACCCTTCCCCAGATCTGTGCCTCGAGACAATCCTGTCTCTGAGGTCTCCAGACAATTCCTTGGACTTCATCGATTGGTTTGTGCTCTGACATGCACTGTCAATTATGGGACCTTATATAGACAGGTGTGTGCCTTATCAAATCATGTCCAATCAACTGAATTTACCACAGGTGAACTCCAATCAGGTTGTAGAAACATCTGACAGATGATCAGTGGAAACAGGATGCAACTGAGCTCAAGTTTGAGTGTTATGGCAAAGGCTGTGAATACTTATGTACATGTTATATTTTTGTTTTTTATTTTTAATAAATATTCAAGAATTTCAAGCAAACTTTTTTCACTTTGTCATTATGGGGTATTGTGTGTAGAATAATAAGAATTTAGAATTTTGAGGTGAAAAATGAATTTAATCAATTTTGAATAAGGCTGTAACATGACAAAATGTGGAACAAGTGAAGCACTGTGAATACTTTCTGGATGCACTGTATATGTAAGTGGAGCATAAATAAGACTCATTCTGCTTTCTAGTACTCTCATTTTTACTAGTTGTTTACTACTATGTTTGGAGTGCAACTTCTGACAGTTAAAAAATAATATACACTCCTTTTGTGGCAGAATTATTTAAGCAGTCATGACCCACTCACTCCTTCTGGCCTCTAAACAGTATGTTTCTATATAGGATACACAGTGTAAAGTATGTGCAAAGTGATCCTCTGGCAGTGTCCCTGCTGTCTGTAAAGCTGCAGGAAGCTCAGAAACAATCGTTCAGACAAACATGGCACTCTGAGGCACTCTAAATCTCACCCAAGAAATCCTGTTGGAGAAGCACTGGAAAACTCATTTGAGTGGCATAAAACACATGTCAGCATCCTGTTTTTCTGTTGCTTTTGCAAAGACTCAAAGTGCTTTTTTTTCTGACTCTGCATTGTCTAGTGGGTAAAGACCATGCTTCCTATAATATTTCAGCCTTGTATTACAGAGACCAGATAGGCCAACATAACCATAACCTTTACAGTGGTGAAGAAACAAAATGTTCAAAAATGCTTTCTGTGCCAGTGTGTTGTGCTATCATGCTAACCAGCATGGCTAGACCTAACATGGCTAAAAACAAATAAGAGCTGCAAAGCTGTCCTGCCACACCAAGGCCTTTTTTATGCATTACAATGAACAAAACATTACATGGTGCATTTCAGTAAATAAACTCCAGAGTCCAGGCTTTTAAAATAACTTAAACAGAGTGAAGAACATTTATACCTGTCCAAGCCTGGAACAAAAAACTTGAAGAAGAATAACACATACAGTCAGGTTCGCTTGTTAACAGGCATTAACATTACATGAAAACCTGTTTTGTCCAGGGATGAGAGTTGTTTAAATTTCAGTGGGAATTATTCAGTGTGCAAAGTACTGGTAGACTTATGGTATACATATATACTAGCTTTACCTGACATAGTTTGCACCGGACCTGATTTTCTTTTTTATAAATATATGTTTTGTTTTCAGTGTTTGAATGTTTCTCTTCTTTGTACAGTAGCATGTAATCTCACAGTGTCACATGTCTTTTTATCTCCGTAGTTTCTGGTCGTTTGTAAAGTGGTGTTCTGTTTTTGTTTGTTCTATCTGGCAGTAGTAGTGCTCAGGTAAAAGAGAAATTATATATTTTAAGACAAGAAATTCAGGTAAACTTTTTTTTCTTTTTAAATATTGTATTGACTATTAAAATATGGAAAATCATGGCCATGGCCATGTCCATGCACATTGCATACATTTTTAAATAAAACTATTCCCTGAATCAACATACAGTTTGATTGAGAAGAATTTTTAGTTAATGTCCCGTAAATTTTACTTTAATAAACTCTAAAAGACAGTTTGTTTGTTACTTGATAGCCACAGTCCTCAGCTTTATTCAGTGAAATACAGCATTTAATTTCATCTTAATTTCAGGTGTGCTACTATGTTAAATTCAAATCACTCCACAAAGAACAGTATTGATTGATCATTGGTGTTTCATTTACAACTGTATGTTTGCATTTCTGAGATTTATCTAACCCAGTAGGGCATTTTTTTGCAGATTGTGCATATTATTTTACATCTCCAAATTTGTTTTTCTAGGTGGTGTGTGTATCTCCCAGTCAGTTAAAATTCCCCGCGAGCCCAAGCAGGGAGAGTTCGACAAGGTCATCCGGCGACTCAGAGAAAATCCAAATGCAAGAGTTGTCATACTTTTTGCCAATGAAGATGATATCAGGTAAAGCCTGGTAATAGATTAACACTTCTTTTGAAGATTAGAAAAACATGAGTACAGCAGACAGCATGCAAACATGTGGGAACACAGCAGTTTCTGCGCGGCTCTGCCAGACCACTGTGTAATGAATTGCACAACAAAATCAAAGTGGAGCTGGTTGGGATGCTGACCTTATCTGTGGCAACATCTGTTTCCTCACCTTCGCAGGCGGCTGCTCCATGCAGCGAAAAAGGCCAACCAGACAGGTCATTTTATCTGGGTGGGTTCAGACAGCTGGGGCTCAAAGATCTCTCCAGTTGTGCAGCAGGAGGAGATGGCAGAGGGAGCAGTCACCATCTTGCCCAAACGCCAGTCCATCAGAGGTACATAGATGGATATTATGCAAGCATCTGATCTCCCTGCCTTTTAAAACCATGTGCATATGTCAGTGAAATATTCTTCCCATGTGAGGCAAGGCTTTTTCTGTTTGTCTTTTGCTGTTTCAGAAGACTACAAGTTGCTTTGTAATGACTTGAACACTCATTTGATCATCAAAGATGTAAAAAAGTTCAATCAAACAAACAAAAAAAAAGTAAAGTGAATGTACACAATATTGTTGCTGTCAGTATATTCTAAAACACATGACAGCTATGGTTCCCATATAGTGTTGCTTACACTGACAATGACTGCATCACTGACAACACTGAACCGATTGATCTGTCTAGGGTTTGATCGTTACTTCATCAGCCGAACGCTGGAAAACAACAGAAGGAATATCTGGTTTGCTGAGTTCTGGGAGAACAACTTCAACTGCAAACTCAGCCGTCATGCAGTGAAGAAAGGGTCCGGGCTCAAGAAGTGCACAAGTAAGATATTCTCCTGTTGAGAAAAAGCTATTCAGTGTTCTTTTTGTTTAAACTTTTACCCAACATGAAAACATTCCTCTTTTGATGTATCATGAGGGAGGTGACACATTTGGCTCATGGTGAAAGTGTTTTGACAGTATTGCCCACCTATTAAAAGTGGAACAGCTATACATTCAGGCTTCAAAATCACAGTTCATCTCACAGCTCATTTCATTGCTGCTCTATATTTCTGCTGAGTCTGGTGTGTTTACCCACACGTCTACAACAAGTGAATGGTTAAGCTGTGCTGCATGCTTAAAGCTTCAGGCTTAGTGCCATACTTTATACAGCCGTAGATAGCACAATCTCTCTTGGTGGAAAAAAGTCACTGCATATTTCATCATGATTTAAATCGCTATTAAGTAGTACAACATATAACAAAACTGAAATTTTCCTTACAGTCGTCCCCCTTCTGCCTTACCTTGAAAACTGCAACAGGTTAAAACTATCATATTAATCAGCAACTAACCTAACTAAAAAAAAAAAAAAAAAAATTAAAAATTTAATG
>VUQS01042077.1:0-16499 GCA_015108495.1 Heterochromis multidens
CCATTGTTAATTGCCTTTTTCTCACCATTTTTGTAGCCATTTTTGTAACACACTACTTTCTGCAGTACAATACTGTTCAACGGATGCTCACGAGGGTATGGTACCACAGTATGTTCCAACACTGCTTATATGCAGACAGAGGGGGTTGTAAGTAATCCAGAAAAGTTGGAACACCTGTAGGAATTAGTAGCACCAGCTTTCAAGGCTTGATCAACCTCCATTGCTGCAGAACAGCTTTAAATTGTGAACCCATTTTGTGTTCCCTGAAAAAGGCCTTTTTGTATAATTCTGAAATGTACATTATTTTTCAGTTTTGAGTAACCTTTTTTTTTTTTAACCTCTGGCAGTTCACCACTTACCTTTGTACCATTTCAAAGCTATTCATTGGACTTGAACGACTTGAATTACAATAAATAACTAGAAAAATTGGGGTGTAAAACTTTTGACCAGTCGTGTATGTCAGAATGCTGTTCATAGATTACAGTTCAGCGTTCAATACCATCATTCCCGGAAAACTGGTTGACAAGCTGATTAATATGGGTTTACCCCCCTCCACCTGTGCCTGGATCAGGGATTTCTGTCCAATCGCCCTCAGGTGGTTAAAATGGGCACTGCCTGCTCCTCCACACTGTCCCTCAGCACGGGCTCCCCCCAAGGCTGTGTACTGAGCCCTCTCCTGTACGCCCTGTACACTTATAATTGTATGCCTACCTACCCCTCTAACACAATCATTAAATTTGCTGATGACACTTCAGTCATTGGCCTCATCAGTGGAGGGGACAAGACTGCATACAGGGAGGTGGTTAGAAAACTGGCTGGATGTTGCGCTGAACTTAACCTTCTGCTCAACACCATCAAAACTAAGAAGATGGTGATTGACTTCAGCAGGCATAGAGGGGAACAAATTCCTCTCCACATTAACGAGGATTGCATTCAGTGAGTGTCCAAGTTCCTGGGGACTCACATAACTGAAGACCTCTCATGGACCACTAATACAAATGCAGTGGTTAAAAAGGCCCAACAAAGACTCTACTTTCTTAGGATGCTGAGGAGGAACCATCTGGAGATAAAACTGATGGTGGCTTTTTATTGCAGCACCATAGACTGTCCTCACCTACTGCATCACGCCTGGTATGCTAATTGTTCAGTGGCAGACAGGAAAAACCTGCAGAGGGCCATTAAGACGGGACAAAAGATCGGCTGTCCCTTAACCTTTCTGGAGGACATAGCAAGCACTCGGTGTCTCAGGAGAGCTAAGAAAATCACTGCCGACTCATCTCACCCTGGACAGCACCTGTTTAACCTCATGCCCTCTGGTAGGAGGTACAGGTGTTTAAAAAGCAGGACAGCAAGGCTGAGAAACAGCTTCTTCCCCTGGGCAATCAGAACACTGAACACAATGAGCCCAGTGAATGGACCTAGTTAGCTCCACTCTACACCCCCTATCTGCAATTTTCCTGTGCAATACTCAGTACAATGTTTACACAATGCTGCGAAATGTAACATTACATCTAGTACAAAACAGTAGCATAACGTGGCACGATATTCAATAACACTTATACTCCATGGCTGCTGCTACTTACCAAAAAGTGCAATATCTTTCTTAAAGTGTAATATCCTCTTATCCTTTTTAGCAGAACTTTATTAAGGGTATTTATTTATACTTTTATATTTGCTATTTTATTTTATTGTACTCACTATTTTCTTATATTTACCATGTTACTATATTTGTTGTTTTATATTTTATTCTGTGGAATGAATGATGAGTGAACGCAAGTAAGAATGTATGTATGCTAGTCTGCAGAAATGTAAGCTCTGCCCCAATCAGACCAGGAGTGACATGTTTAGCCGCATGTTCTCCTTAAATTGCTGGCTGTCTGAGTGGTGTCCAAAAAATGATGTGGGCTTTATAGATAATTAGGAAACTTTCTGGGGAAAACCTGGTCTTGTTAGGAGAGACGGCATCCATCCCACTTTGGATGGAGCAGCTCTCATTTTTTAGAGATTTGGCCGAATTTATTAAACCCCCCCAAAACGTGACTATCCAGAGTTGAGACCAGGAAGCAGAGTTGCAGTCTTACACGCCTCTCTGCAACAAAGGAAAAAAATTCTTGAAAGAGTAGTAGTAAAGCAGCCTCTGACAGTGGACTCATCTCTGTGCTTGTCCTGCTAGACCTCAGTGCAGCGTTTGGGGTTTTCTGTATTATTGTAGGGTCTTTACCTTACAATATAAAGCACCTTGAGGCGACTGTTGCAGTATTTCGTCCTGTGTAAATAAGATTGAACTGAGTACTGGTAAATATAAATTACTGCAGAAGGAAATACCAACCTTTTTTTGACTATCATGGTCCTCAGTGAAGTCCCAGTGGAGCTCCAGATACAGACATGGATGCGGAAATGTGTATGAGTACCTCAGAACGTGTGAATTTGTGCAGAAGCAGCTGTAGACAGTCTGACCTTGAAGTCATCGCTGGAATTTGAGTCTGAAACGATAACGTGTTGATGCTGTGTGCAGGTGACGCCACAGAGAAGGATCTGTCTGACCTGATCTCTGAAATGGAAATGATGAAGATGATTGGCAAACATAAGAACATCATCAACCTGCTGGGCGCCTGCACTCAGGATGGTGAGCGGCAACGTGTCTGAGGTTTTTAAATTCCTGCCAGGTGACTGTTTGATATGAACGGGTTTGTTTTGTTCTTCTCGGGTCACCGTGACCTGGAGCAGGCCCTTTGTACGTGGTTGTGGAGTATGCCTCACAGGGTAATCTGAGGGAGTATCTGCGAGCTCACCGGCCGGTGGGGTTGGAGTACTGGAGTGGGTCCAGGCAGGCGTCGCTGGGCAGCTTGGAGGTCAGGGAGCTGGTGTCTGCAGCGTACCAGGTGGCCAGAGGGATGGCATACCTCGCATCAAAGAAGGTCAGTGGGATGTTTTATCATCAGTGTGCAAACTTTCATTATTCATTTAGTTATTTTTCATCTGGCTATTATTAATCTGGTTATTTATTAGGTAAACCCAGCTCCATATTTTTATTCCTGGGCTCTCCATGGTTCAGAATAATCCTTTTTTTGACTTATACTGGGCCTTGGTGCAGACCTGCATCCTTTGTTTGAAACAAGCTCTTTTAGCCCTACCCCCTTTAAGACCACCCTCCATGTGAGCTAAAAATATGGAGCTGGAAATGAGCAGATGAAATGAATGATCTGAAAATGGGGTGCTGAGCTGTGCTGTAAGTGTGTTTGGTTGTCGGTTGAATTCTCAAAGTCAGGGTGTAAACGCTGAACCCTCCCCTGTGCTTCAGTGCATTCACAGAGACCTGGCAGCCCGGAACGTGCTGGTCACCGAAGACAACGTGATGAAGATCGCCGACTTCGGTCTGGCTCGAGACATCCACCACATCGACTACTACAAGAAGACCACCAACGTAAGCCCGACACACTTTTATTTTTGCAGAGTGAAATCCTGAGGCGATAGGGTGCTGACCTGTGGATTTGAATGTGCCCACAGGGTCGGTTACCGGTGAAGTGGATGGCACCTGAAGCTTTATTTGACCGAATCTACACACACCAGAGCGATGTGTGAGTCCTCTCAAACTTCCTGTGATATCAGTGAGTTATTCCTGTGATGGACTCAGGTGGAGGCAGCATTTTACTGCTTCCTGTTTTATGAGCTCATCACATCATACAGCGAGTGAGGCGGTCTTATTAATGTTTAAGCTGCGTTTCTTCTTATTTTTAGAAGTCTTCACTGGAAGTGATGGTCGTGGTTTTCAAATATCTAAATGGTCATTAAATTATTTTTAATGAAAAGTTTATGCTCCTGTTTCTTGTCTTCGGGTCGAGGGGGCAGCAGTTTCAGCAGACATGCCCAGACCTGCCTGTCTCTTCCATCTCCTCCAGCCCAATGAGCTGTTCCCAAACCAGCAGAGAGATGCCATCTCTCCAGCGTGTCCTGGCCGGAGTCTCCTCCCAGTTGGACAGAGATGTCCTGGTCAGATGCTGAACCACCTCAGCTGGTTCCTTTCAATGTGGCGGAGAAGCAGGTCTGCTCTGAGCTCCTCACCCTATCTCTGAGCCAGACACCTTTCACAAGAAGTTCATTTCCACTGCTTGTATCCCACAGCTCGTGGTCACAGGTGAGAGCAGGAACGTAGATCGAGCTATAAATCTGCAGCTTCACCTTGAAGCTCAGCTCTCTCTTTACCACAAGCATCTGTCAATCACCCGTTCCACTCTCCCCCGACGTGAACGAGTTCCTGAGGTACTTGAACTCCTCCCCTACTTGGAGTGGACATCTCCATCCTTTTTCTGCTCAGACATGCAGGCACTGATTCCCTTCAGGCCCACCACAAGAAAGGAAAACTGATTTCCTAATACGAGGAGATCTGGTGGATTACCACACATGTTCACGGCCCCAGTGAGTTGTTTCTTCTGGTTAAATAGAATATTTCACCTTGTTTTTACCGACACCTGGTAGAACCATGGTACTACCAGCAGAAGGTGACGGTAAAGCAGCAAGAAGCTGATTGGCAGCAACAAAAATAGAAGTACGCACTCCAGCCTGCCGGGTGTGAGATTAGGCGCTGGTACTAAACGATCGGAGAAACGTGAAGCTGAAGACGACTACAGCTGAGGAAACGTCCTGAAAAATAACCCTGTGACATGTTCTCCCTGCCTCAGTTTCATTTTTAATGTAAAACTCAGTGTGAAGTAAATTACAGAGCCCTTAATTTTTCTTGGTGTGCTCACAGGTGGTCGTTCGGGGTCTTGCTGTGGGAGATCTTCACCCTCGGGGGGTCTCCATACCCCGGCGTCCCTGTCGAGGAGCTCTTCAAGCTGCTGAAGGAGGGACACCGCATGGAGAAGCCCTCGGCGTGCACTCAGGAGCTGTGAGTACATCCGTCATATGAAACTCATATGATGAAACTCGAGCAGAGGAAACCGTTTGTTTCTGGGAAACTTCAGAAGACACGATTTTATTAGACACCAGTATCTGAAAAAAAGAGACCTTTAAAGAAAATCCAACATTTATGACGATTATGCTCGAAATTGATTTGAAACCAGCCAGCCTGTTCTCTCCAGATTCATGCAGCGAAGCTAACATTCCTACAGCTGACTGAAAATAGTCTGGTGGTCCCTACGAAGCCAGGATGGTGACTGCTGAAGGTGAAAACTGAACTTTTTAAGCATCGTGTGAACACCATGCAGGTACTCATAGATCACTTCATGTAGTCGTACTTGATGGTCAGGATGGACAGGAGTGTGGGCTTACTGCACCAGCTGACCTCACGATCTGACGTGGGCGGAGTTTATATACTGCAGGTGATGAAGCACAGGTGTGCAGCCCGGGATCTGAGGATGACAGAGAGAGAAACAGAGCTGCACTGGAGGGATGATGATCCAGGAGATCCAGAGTTGTAATCAGATACTTTCTGCTGCTGCGTAATTGTCAGTTGTGTCCACATATCCAGCTTTATTTCATCTACTTTGGTTGTAACTGCAGTCTGATTATCTCCTCGCTGACCTGTGCAGTAAAGCGTGCTTTGCGTCCTCTCAGGTATCTGATGATGCGAGACTGCTGGCACGCCGTCCCGTCCCGCAGGCCGACTTTCCAGCAGCTGGTCGAAGACTTAGATCGAATTCTCTCTCTCATGGCCAACCAGGTAATGTTTCTTTGCAGGAAAACATACAAATATCTTCCACTTCAGCTGCTTTCATTTCGGTTTTTCCAGCTAATTCCTTCTAAACTCTATAAATAAGTGTCTGTTTTTTACCTGCTGGTGAGATTTACACGACAGTCTGAAGATGGTTTCTGTTATATTTTCTCTCTTCATTGCATCGCAGCAGTTTGTGCAGCTGCGATCGGACCAGCTGCTTCCTGCTAACGCGCTCGCTGCTCACTGCTGGAGCCTCAAGTGGACATTAGAGGAACTGCAGCTTTGCTTTGAAGAGACTTTTAGACTAATTTCATTGTTTTATTGATTTTATTGATTTATTTTGTATGAAGCAGTAAAGCGGAGCAGATTCAGAGAAAAAGTTATTCAGTGCTCTAAATAGAAACGTGTTCTTCAGTAAAGAAAAGTTAGAAACCAGAGTTTCTAGATTCTAGATTCAGATTCTAGAATCTGTTTGATGACACGAGTTCTTTAGTTGAATTCTCCAGAGTGGTTTCACTTCCTGTCCTAACTGTGTGGTTCTGCCTCGTCAGGAGTACCTGGACCTGGCCGTCCCTCTGGTCCAGTACACTCCGGTTCACTACTCCCCGGTCAGCACCTCTTCTTCAGCTCATTCCTCCGTCTCCACATAATCCTCGTGGGACCTTTTCTCCTTCCTGAATCACCTTCCTCCCGTTTCCTGTGCAGCGCCGGGCGGCAGCAGCAGCCCCAGAGGAGGTCGGGCAGTGGAACTCAGATGAGCTCCTTCGCTGTAGCCTGATGTGAAGAACAGCTGGACTGAGCCGGCCTCAGGAAACACAGCAGCTCATCTGTAAAGGGTGCAAAGACTGATGGGAGACTTCCAGTCGGCTCTGTAATCTTAACGATGTCGTCAGTGTGAATATTGTAAATAACAGTTTGTGTCATGTGAACAGGATTTATCAGAGGAAGTGGGAGAGAGTTTAAAGTAGAACCAAATGTATAAATGTGTAGCTGATATCTCCCTGATCCCCCTGAATGCCTCGTTCATGGATTTATTTTCACTTTCTTTGTGTTTAATTTAATTTTCTGCTCATTTTTCTGTTACTGTCCATTCATAACAAAGCACTTATTCTCCATCTGTTACACCACATGTGTAAAATAACTGATTAACAGTATTAAAATACCTTTGAATTTTGTGATTTGGGGTTATTTATGAGGATAATTTTGTCTGAGCAGCAGCTGTTTGTGAGTGTTTAGCAGACATTTCTGGGTCCAGGTGCTCGTGAAGTGAACAACGATGAGTCTGAGGAACCGCGGAGGGTTAAAAAAGGTCTAAACTGATGATGTTTCCTGTATTTTTATTCTAGTTTTTATTTTTATTTCAAATAACTAAGGTTAGTTTTTAGTTTAGTTTTACTTTGAACTATAATAACTGATCACATCGTCCCCGGTGTGGACACATGGCTGCAGGAAGGAAGACCTCGGAGATGGAGATCCTATCGCCTCCTGAGAGGAAGCATCCGCTGGTTATATGTGTGTGTTGGACAGAAAGAGATGAACTGTGGGAGGAGAGTCTTCATCATCACTCACACAAACACAGCGTCCTCTGGCTGGCCTCCCAAAGCAGCGTTTCTCTCCCACAGAGAGGAAACGTATTTCAGGTGGTCATACATCACGTACGCCTCTCTGTAGCTGCTGGTTGGACTGTTTGCGTCAGCCTCTCCATCAATATTCCCCTCAGGCTGCCATGAACATCTGAATCCTCTCCAGAGAAAGCTCTCCAGCAGACTCAGGTAAAATTAGACAATCACATAAACAGACAAATCAGAAATCATCCAGAGGAAATGTTCCAGCTTCATGTGGAGGAGGTATTCAGTGTTTGCTGTGTAAGAACATCTCGTGCCAGTTAGCTTAGCATAAATAAGGTCTTATTTTGTCTGTAATTCATAAACTTATTGCAATCTTCATACAGGGGGAGGATGTTTTTATAACTCACCTGGATTAAAGTTTGCATTATTAGGGGCGTGGCCTCTTTGACTGACAGGTGGATGGTGACACAGGTGGCTGTAGCTGCTAGCTGTCTGCTAGGCTTCACCTGAACTGGACCTCTGGACCGTGTTTGTGCTGTTGGAGCCTTTTGGAGCATTTTTAATGACATTATCTGACCAATAATATGGCTGCTGTGAGGTTCATGGTGCTAACAGACCGTCCAAGAAGGCTGAGCTCCAGTTTGGGTGAGTTTGTTCTTTATATTCTGTCTTATTAATGTGATATTCTAAAGTAAAATGTAATGGAGTAAAACTACAACCTGCCAGATACCTTCAGACTGCATTCACCCTCAGCTGTCCTCTCTGGGTCTAGCCCTCCATCTCATTCTTCTTCCTGTGAAACTTTTTACCCGTGCAGACGCAGAAACCTTCGGTAAACACGGAGCGCCGTGTTTTCTGATTCCAGGAAATGCCACGCCATCAGCAGCGACGCTGAACTCTGCTGAGTCTGGAGGTGGAAAGAAGCTGTAGCCTGATGGAGGTTAATGGACCAGAATGGGCGCGGTGAGGAGCCATCGTGGCTCAGCCATTACCTTCAGTGACAGATGGCTGAGGACAGCTCACCTAACAGGTGGAGCAGTGGGACAAACAGAGTTTGAGTTTGACCCCTGCAGGTCTGTGGGTTAGCTGCGAGTGAACATGCATTCATGTGGTGTCAGAAAAATCAGGAAAAACAAGTTTTCCACTGGGAAACAGCAGCGAAGGGCACCAAATAACCATAAACAGCACGACATCCTAACTGAGAGACTCGACCTGCCATTCGACTGTATTTAGGAAACATGAACGTATTTTAATATCTTCAGAATATGAACTGTGAGCCTGTGGTCTTAGTATCCCATAAAGTACAGCTCTGATATCCATCGTAATAATGTGAGTCAGCTAGAACGACCTGACCGCGCTGGTCACGCTGTAGAAGGACAGCTATTGGTCAATAACAACCACATGACTGAACCACAGCCATGAAAGGGCCAGTTCCTTCTCTGAGCAGTATTTACTTTAACGGAACAGTTTTCTATACATTTATTTAGTTTCTTTGTAGTGCAGTAAAAAGTGCAGAGTGCCGGCTGAAACCCATTTTAACACGACATCACTCTGAGTACTATTATTTTTTATTTATGTGGATATAAACATGTATCATTCATTTCATTGTCAGTAAAAATTCATTTTAATGTTTATTGATAAATATCAAGAGAAAAAAGAAGAAGCCGTATTCAGGAACACTGTCATGTATTCATTATCAGGGCTGTGTGGAAGCAGGACGTTGGACCCAATGCGCAGGACTCCAGAGACGAAACGTGAACTTAAAAATATCTTTATTGCTGGAATTAGTGAAAACTCAGAATACAAAACAAAACTCTGGCAGGGCAGAGAACGAATCAGAAACCAGCAACTGGAAACTAAGAACGAAGCAGGAAACACAGCTAGCAGGGAAATGACGACGTGACAAAGAACTGAGGACTTAAATACACACACAGGAGGACGAATAGGGAAGTGGAGACAGCTGGGAACACAGCGGGGACAAATCAGGAGTAACGAGACAGAGGAAGCAAAACTCAACATAACGCACCAGAGACACAGGTTACCAAAATAAAACAGGAAGTAACAGAACATGGGGCAGAAACGCAGACTTGACAGACACGGAACCAAGAACTAAAGATAAACTCAGAAGCACTAAGAAATCACAGCATACTCAATAACTCAAACATAAATTACCTCTTAGTTTCAAAGAAATACATCATAAGTCCAGAACAAACTGAAAACGCTGGGGCAAAGACCCAGCACCATGACATTCATATTTAAACGGTTATAACCTGTTACTGTAACGTGCATCACAAAGTCAGAATAAAGTAACGTGATAGAATCCCCATATATCATTCCCTATACGCACATATGGTTTTAATACAAACAGCTCTATATAACATTATCATCACTTTGACCTTCAGATCAATCGGTTGACCTTGAAGGAGAAGTCAGAGGTCAAATGTGACCTGATATTTTAACTCTTTATACGGTACTTTCTATATGTTGACACACAGCTCACTTGTAAGAATCAGAGTTTCTAAGTTTTAAGTCTTTTTGTCAGTTTTCCACCAATAAATCATGAAGTTGATCTTAGAGACCAAATTTTAATGGATTGTTAACATGAGCTCACTCTGCACCCCTACAAAGTTTGATCAGAATTAATACAAAACTTTTCCAGCTGTCGTGTTTACAGATAGAATGATAAGCAAACGCTGCCAAAAACACGACCTCCATGTCGGAGGTAATAATCAATAATCCAAATCCATGTAATTATTTTATTGAATTTATAATATGGTATCAGGTTGTCCATGTAAAACAAGCTTGTCAGTTATTTATTAGAAGTAGTCTTGATAACACATCATTATGTAGTCGTAAATTCTTTTGTTTAAAAATGTCCCAAATTAACAGAAAACAAAGAAATGAAGACTTCACAGCATCAGCTGAGCTGGACTTTCCTGTAATACCGCTTTGGACTAGAAGGCGTCAGTGCAACCTCCATCTAACCTGCTAAGTCATTAACATGGGGGGGGGCCATTTTGACCCTATGATGCACAAACAAGTCATTTCTTATTTTTTATTATAAGATTTGACAAAATTAGTATTTAAGATGACGTTTTAGAATTTTTATGGGTTTTACAGATGGTGTCGTTACATATGAGAATTCTCAGAGAACAGGTGGATGTTAATCTGACCCAAACCCACAGGTCACTGATGACCCGGGGGATGCTCAGAGGCTCGTTTTATTCTCCCACAGATGATGCAAACACTTTGGACTTATGTGGATTATGAAGTAATTATGGATTATTAGTGGAAATGCTGTCAACAAAAGTAAATTAATAATCAGTGAGAGGATCATGAAACCGATGGACAGGAAATAAAGAAGTTTTATTCATATAACAGGTCATTACACCTAAACCAGTCAAAGACAAAACACTGGAATCAGAGGTAACACATACAGTCAGAGAAAAGCTGCAGAAACCAGATCAGCCAAGCACAAACCTGACATCCATCCAGCAGACAGCAGCTACACCACCACCACCACCACCACCACGTGAATCTGAAAACTGCAGTAATAATTCCAGTTTCTCAGTAAAATCACCTAAATCACCAGCATGCCGGCACACGAGTGGAAATCTCAACAGTTTGTTCATAAAGCAGTAATGTTTACTTCCAACTAATGTTCGTTTCATTGACCAATAATTTTCGTCATAGTTTTCATCAAAGACCTTTTTGTTCTGATGAAAACAAGACGATAACTAAATAAAAACTAATGCGCAAGGACTAAAACTATGATGAAATGTATTCATAATTTTGTCAGCGAATAAAAACTAGATGAAAATGTTCTGGAGAGACAAGATCCAATCAGAACTAATTAGGTTGTGTAGAGAGGCTGGACGAGTTTGGAAGTGATCCAATCAGAAGTAACCTCAGTGTGCAGTAAAGTTAGACGCACATAATTTGATCTGTTGCTGACAAACGAGGGGGGGGGGGGACTCCCATGATGCCTCTTTCTAATGAAAACACAACAAAATGTGAACGCATGAGAAGAAGAGAAGAGCAGACATATGGACACATTTCATATTTGATCTGAAGGAAAATAAGATGCTCTGTGAACGTGTGGAGCAGCTCTCACCGATAATAACATGAAAAACTTTTACACTTTAGATTTAGTCAACGATAATCTTCTGATGTTTAGTCGACTAAAACTAAAAGAATTTAGATGATGAAATTATGACTAAAACTAAATGACGTTTTAGTCAAGAGACTAAAACTAAATCAGAATTTACTGTCAAAATTAACACTGCTTCCAAATCCCTCTGAAGGGGTTGTAGAGCAGGTCTCTGAGCTTTGGGCTCACAGGAATTACTGAAACTCTTGTTTAACATGAACATCCACCATTGGAGCAGGAGAGAAGTGAGGAGAAGCTGAATAGGTCATCAGCAGAGTTAACGAGCTCGTTAACAGAACTGAGAGGAAATTCAGATGTGTAACTGCGTGCCATCATCATTCGCTAAGATAAGGTAAGATAAGGTGTTGACATGTGTGGGCTGAAGAGCAGTGGACTGGAGAAGAACTCTTGAGGAGCTGGAGAGATGTTTCTGCAGAGTGAAGTGGGGAGAACAGAATTAAGATCCAGATCTGCTCAGTACTCCCTCTGCTGAGAGCCGTGGGTATGATGCTTCATCGTCCTACCTGTGTGAGCGGGTTCTGCATAAAAATACCAAAACTATCTGATAATCACCAAAGGATTAGCTCATTCTGTTAATGAAATAATGAAACCTGAGCAAGCTCAGTGCAAACAGGAAACAAAGAGCGTTCACCTTCAAAGTAAAACGCGCGTCTGTTGAACACAGTATAAAAGAAAGTTTATACAATATAAGAGAAAGAAATTTGTTACTCGTCTTTCTGGGCTGTGTATTTTTAAAAAGGGCAAAAATGAAACTACACTGAGCTAAAATACTTCAGCTTGGTCACATGTGGCCATCATGTATTCATAGCGTCAGATTAATGTGATGTTCAGGGGCAGAGAAGTGTTGAATAAACTGAAGTGTTACTGGATGCAAAGGAGCTGATTGGCTTAAAGGATAAAGCGATTTGAAAAGTGAAGGCAGGTCTGTTGTTGGACTGTGATGAATGAGTCAGTCCATATAAACCTGAATCAAAACTCTCAGCACTCACCAGGTGCACCCACAGCCGTGCAAAAGTGGCAGAAATAGTTGAACTGTGTTCAAATATTTAAGCAAATTAGGCTGCAGCTAACACGTTTTAAAAGGGCCAGCTTTTACTTTGAAGGCAAACACTCTTTGTTCCTGTTTGCACTGCAGTCGTTCAGGTTTCATTGTAGAAGGATAACAGAACGAGCTGATTCTTCGGTTGAGTTTACACACCGTTTATGCAGCATCAGCTGGTTCAGAAGCAGCTCACACATGTCAGAAGATGTTGTGCATCAGCACAGGCAGGACGATGAAAGCATGAAGTCCCCCAAACTGGCATTTCTCATTATTCAACAGTTGCAGATGGATTATGCTTAACTCTAACCCCACAGACTGCTGAGTCAGTGCTACGGTAGGCTCTGAAACCTGAAGTGGAAGATATTCATGCAGTTGTTTGTAAACAATGTTGAACTGGATATTTGGTCTGTAATTATTAATTATGCAGGTCCAACTACTCAGTAACCACTCGGTATAATGCACCACATTATCTGAAGGGACACAACAAAGGTGAGTTAGAAAATGAATTAATGAGGAATGGACTGGTGCTGATACGCCTTCCTACAACAAGTGTCATTCATGCAGCCCTTTATCTAACACATTCTGATAGATGCATCAGGGGCAACTCAGGGCTGTCAGGTCGGGGCATTGAGCCCCGACTGATCCACCAACCTGATCTGATTGGTAGATGACCTGCTCTACCTCCTGAGCCACAGTCACCCAAACAGGAACTGCTTAGTCAGGGATTTTTTCTGCATTCAGAAAAATTCTGGTATAAATGTAATAAAATATTCTCAACAGGTGAGCCATGGAGAAACTAAACAGAGAAACTAACAGTTTTCATTTATTATCTGTTAATTTCTAGAAACTGTGTCCTTAGTGTACAGTGTTCCCAAATTACAACACAAATAATAAGCATCCCTCAGGCTTAGCTTCACATCTGCCCTTTTATCTTATAACTGAAGAACTATAACATCAAAATGTAAGAGCTTCTAGTGGATCAGCATGTGGCTAACATGAAACCTTAACCATAATCCTACCCAGAAGTAGTTCACCAGCGACCAGGTGGGCATGAACAGGTTAACAGAGAGTTGAGGTCATTTCTGTCTGCATTGATTGCAGCCTCTGTGGGTCACGTACCATCGATCACTATGAGCCACACAGTCTGGTGAGAGACTCCCTCAGAGTTCCTTGCCAGGCAGGTGTACTCTCCAGCATCAGCCAAAGTTACGTTCCTCAAAGTCAGAAAGGACACCACCTCATGATCCATCATGTTCAAATCTTCATCCTGAGAGAGAGAGACAAGTATCATCTGAAACGTGTTTCAGTCAATAAGTTCCAATCAAACCTGATCGATACTGCTTCTAAAATCTGGGTCAGAAGTCTGAGAGGACTTTAAAAAGTGTGACACTAAGGGCTGGTTTATGAGACACTGATTAGTCCCAGACTGTGAACTTAAATTCTACCCATCCATCTACTCTGGGCCCCTCTGAACCCTTCACCCCGTCGCTAAGGGTCAGTCCAGACATCATTCAGAGGAAGCTCTTTTCCACCATTTATTTCTGCACTTTTATTCCTTTGGTCACAGCCCAGAGCTCATTGCTAAAGATGAGGGTAGGAATGTAGATTAACAAGTAAATCAACAGCTTGACCTTCACCCAGCACAGCAGACACTCCACCAAGCTGTCTGTCCATGGTTCACTTCTCTCTCCCTCCATGTGTGAAAAAGACCCATAGATACTCGAGGAAGTAAATACTCCCCAAACCAGAGTGGGCAAACCACCATCTTCTGGCTAAAAACTGGAGATGCTGATTCTCATCCCAACCTTTCCCCTGAATCTGAGGTTCAGCTCACAGGTGGACTCTCTTCGGCAGCGTAGACCTTTCCAGGCACACAGAGCAGTTTGAACCCCCTAAAAAAGTGGAACATCCTCCATTCCCTTCCTTAAAAACAGGGCATCACCACCACCATCATAGTTTACCATACCAGAAGCATTATCAGGTGTATCAACCAGGACAGCACCATCCAGAGCGTTGATGAACTAAGGGTTTTTTTTTTTTTTAAACTACCTCAGTGACCTCTGACCTGGTAATGGGCGAGTCGTCACCCTCTTCCTTAGCTTCCTCCACAGAGGATGTCCCTATTTAAGGTCAGCAGCACTCCAACCCCTGCTGTATACGGTGTGGGCAGAGAACTGCTTCCCCCTCCTGGTCTTTAGATGGTTTGAAACCGACGTTTTGCTTCATGGCTTTACCAAACTCCTCCCACATGTGAGTTTTTGCTGTAGCAACAACCAAAGCCACACTTGTCCCTCCGATACGTGTCAGCTGCCTCCAGAGGCTCACAAACTAACCAAACTTGATAGGAATCCATCTTCTGCTTGGTGTCGCTCTTCATCTCTGGTGTCCACCATGTGCTTTAAGGGTTGCTGTTGCAGCTCCCTGCAGATACCTCTCAAATGGAGGTGCTGAAAATGGCCCATTTAGGCTCAGTGTCCCATCTTCTTTCAAAATACCATTCTAGCTCTGCAGGTCGCAGCTGAAGATCTCCCTGACTGGTGCCTATACCAGGTGTTTCCATACGTTTGGGTGTGCCAGGCCGCCCCGGCATCTTCCCCAGCCATCTGATCCAAGTCACCACCAGGTAGATGACAATTCAGCTCCTGTCTTCACCCAAGTGGTTGCAGATGTGATGATACAGAATGTGCAACTTTGGACCAGGACCCTGCAGTTCATGTTCTGTAGGGACCTTTGTTTCCTTTCATTGTCTCTCGCTGTTATACTCATACACCAAAACTACTAAAAGATCGTGGTTTAAGAATGTTAACTGAACTTACTGACAACGGTTAATCTGTTGTATCACTTACCCCACCATAGACCAGAATAACATTGAGATGAATGCAGCATCAAAAGACTCTGGAGATACAAACTGGTACTAACACAAGCCTGTAACGCTGTCTGATTCTGGTGTACATACTTTGAGAGGATGACCAAAGGGTAGTCTGTCTGGGCCCTCTTTGCTGCCATTGATCGTGATGTGTTTGAGCCACTGTATTTGAGGCTGTGGCTCACCGATCACTGTGCACACAAACTCCACATCACTACCAACAACAGAAATCCGGTTAGCCTGCAGTCCAGCCTGCAGGATTGGCTTGTGAGGAGAACGCTCTGCAACAAAGCAAGGTTTAGGTTAGTATGAAGTGAGATCGTACAAACTAATAATGTCCACAGACAGCAATTAAATTAAATTAAATTTTATTGATATAGCGCCAAATCACAACAACAGTCACCTCAAGGTGCTTTATATCGTAAGGTAAAGACCCTACAATAATACAGAGAAAACCCCAACAATCAGATGATCCCCTATGAGCAAGCACTTGGCGACAGTGGGAAGGAAAAAACTCCCTTTTAACAGGAAGAAACCTCCGGCAGAACCAGGCTCAGGGAGGGGCAGTCATCTGCCGCAACTGGTTGGGGGTGAGGGGAGGAAGACAGGACAAAAGGCACACTGTGGAGGAGAGCCAGAGTTTAGGAGCAGGAAACGGACAACAACTGTTCTGTTTGCCAGTAAAATGAGGATGTTTGGTCTAGATAGAGACTTTATGACAATGACATAGAAGGGGAGTGCTCAGCAGCAATGTCATGCATTAATGTCACTATCTCTTGATGCGTGCTCAATAATCCAGGTAAAAGAATCCCAAAAAGTTGAATCTGTTCATCTGGACGTGGCGTTTTTTAGTGGGAGAAACGTTTCGTTACCAACTAGTAACTTCTTCAGTCTCAGCTGACTGCAGACTTCCCCAGCCTTATAAACAGTACATAGCATAATGACCGAAACCAGCACCACTGACTAACAATGGTCCATTTGGTCAGTTTCATGATCATAAAATGCAAATTGTCATGACCATTGATCAATGGCCATGAGTACCATTCACAGAGATTGGGGAATGGCTGCAATCACAGCATTGTAAGATGGTGACATATGTACCCTTAGGCCCCCTCCTCGGTTCAGAGATGGTCTTTCCCTTTTCACGTAAATGGCCTCCTTGACTCCCCGTTCAAACCAGCGTTCCTTCCTGTCCA
>VUQS01042086.1:8993-28934 GCA_015108495.1 Heterochromis multidens
CTGTTCAATCTCAAATCTGCCGAGTCGACAACACTCAAGAGTGCACTCAGCAGGAGTAAAGCAAAAAAGCGATAAACGCGTATAAAACGCTTCCGGTGATAGCTTTCAAAATAAAAGCATATGTACAATATTTAGTTAAAAGGTCAACTTGGAAGGGTGTATGCAGCCTTAAAATCAAACAATTTATCTTTTAACGAGTTAATGTTGAAAAATTACTTATAATTGCCCATCAATATTAAGTGTTTAATGTTTTTCCACCCTAATCTACATTTAATTTGGAGGCAATAGTGATTCACTTCCTGTTATTTAGACGTAACATAGGAGGAAATGGCGGCAGTGCTTGGTTGTTTGGTCACCTGTTATAGACTAGAGACTTAGCAGTCATGAAATAATATATTTCAATGTATAGAAGAAGTCCGCAACAGCAAACATGGTGGCAGAAATAACTTCAAAAAAAGATTTTTTAAATCTTAATTTGGGGAAAAAATCTCCAAACTTTAAGTGTTTTTTTGTTTTGTTTTGTTTTTAAAAGTAAGATATCACTGACGATTCCACACATGCAGCTTTTATGTAAGAGAGCACTAACATTGGCCTATAATTTTGATAATAAAAATTACCAATTTGTCTCCAAACCGCTCAACCTGAGGTGTCCCTCTGATAGACTAATTTCTAATCTTGTCCATCCTGGTCAAGCCCAGTGAAAATCTTAGTATCTTCAACTCTGCCACCTCCAGCTCCTGTCTTTTTGTCAGTGCCACTGTCTCCAGACTACATGTCATAGCAGGTCTCGCTGGTGTCTGCGAACATCATAGTCTGCAGAATCCTCCCTGACCTCATCTGTCAGCCTGTCCATCACCACTGCAAAGAAGGAGGAGCTCAGAGCAGATCCCTGATGTAATCCCACCCCCACCTTGAACCCATCTTTCACTCCTACCGCAGACCTCACCACTGTCTTACTGTCTTCATACATGTCCTGCATCACCCTCACATACCTCTCTGCCAGTCCTGACTTCCTCATGCAGTACCACAGTTCCTCTCTTGGCACCCTATCATATGCTTTCCCTAGATCCACAAAGACACAGTGGAGCTCTTCTGACCTTCTCTACACTTCTCCATCAACACTCTAAAAGCAATCCCATCTGTAGTGCTCTTTCTCAGCATGAAGCCATACTGGTGCTCACCGATCATCACCTCTCTTCTTAACCTGGCTTCAACAACTCTTTCCCATATCTTCATGGTCTGGCTCATCAACTTTAATGCTGTCAGTGGTAACTACATGTTTATTCAAAGCTTTAATCAGAGCTATCCAAAAAGTTTTAACATTTGATAATAATCTTGAAATTAATGAAAGTCCACACACTCATACTGCTTTTCATGTACAGTACAATGTGTGCAGACATTTTAAACCCAACAACACTGGGAAGGTTTTAGACATAATAAATATTATTTACTTTAATGGTACATTTAGTTTAAAAGAAGTACAACTGTTAAAATACAAAGTATAAATAATTTAGTTAGAATTTAGTCAGAACTCTGAACATGAGTAACAGTAAAAGAATGAGCTGGAAATACCAGAAAGGCTGCCATCACTCATTTTTATAACCAAGATAATTGCAATGAACTCTTATTAATCACTTCAAAAACAAAGGAAAATCAAGTAATTTGGTCAAATAATGAAAAGCTGCATAGTATACTGACCAATAGAAAAGAACAGCATAATCAACTCTGAACATGTTTTTTATATTAGCAGCTATGCAGGTGAAGTTTCTAGAATAGTATCAATATATCAAAGTATGCAACGAACAATAAATACAAACTTTATTAAGTGCTTAGTGAGTCTTTTATAAACAGATTTTAAGAAATCGTGTGATAGAAAAACCACACCGCCGACAAGATGAGTGCAAATCGAGTCCAGCGGGAAAAAAACCCAAAACAAAACAAATGAAACCAACACAGAAGTCTAGCTAGTCTTCATCCATCACACACTGTCCTAACAGTAAGTGTAGGTATCACAAGTCAAAGTTTTCTCCCCAGATTCACTGAATTTGACGAGCTCGATGATCCATCACCATTTTCTTCATGTCCCTGTCGGCTATCATGTCACTCGCTTCAAGCTCATGTCCCGGGCCAGCCATCGGATCATACTGGTGTCTGGAAGAGAGAGAAGTTTCACATCCTACCTGAGCACTTAATGACAGTAAAGGCCAAAAGCAAATTAAACCTGCTGATAAATGGATTACGAGTTGGGCTGGCAATCACTGGTGTGGCCACGACTTTTAATACATGCCAACAGCACTAAATGAACTCACTGTTTGAGGTGTTCCTCTATGGCTTTCCGTTCATACACGGTGCCATATACTGTTTTAACAGGATCAACAAACATCTTCTTGGTGAGAGGACAAATCAGGTGCTGGGGTATAAACTCTGGCACAGGATCAATCAGTTTCTTTAGAAATGAAAAAAATAAAAGTAAAGTGATCACAAAAAAATTATTTTACACAAAACAGTCTACTAATACTTTGTTCTCTCACTCATTCACCTTCTCCATGCTATCCACTGACTTTCCAGCATGTTCTTCCGTGTGCTTTCTGGCCTCTCGTTCATACGTCTCACGGCTCGTCAGGAATTCCTCAGCTAAAATGCTTCAGGAAAAAGGTCAATATGCAAATTTAAATACTCGTGTTTGGGGTTTGTTATAGCATCTGAAAAAAGTGAGCGCCACAAGAATGACAAAATTAGTAGCAGACTTTAGTTTATGTATGTTTTTAGATTTGAATAAAAAGTCTAACCGTGTACACAAGAGAACACAGAAAGTCCCGAATCTAAAGATGTGAATTTCTCTTTATCGGTTTAGAGGTAACATGTTTCCCTCACAGAGATCATCTAAAAATCATTTATCAGGTACACCTGTTAACTGCTTGTTAACACAAATATCTAATCAGCCAATTACATGGCAGCAACTCAATGCATGTAGGCATGTAGACATGATTTAAGATGATCTCCTAAAGTTCAAACCATTCTTCAGAATGGAGAAGAAAGGTGATTTAAGAGACTTTGAACATGGCATGGTTGTTGGTACCAGATGGGCTGGCCTGAATATTTCAAAAACTGCTGAAATGCTGGGATTTCACCACACAACCATCTCTAGGGTTTACAGAGAATGGTCCGAAAAAGAGAAAATATCCAGTGAGCTGCAGTTCTCTGGGAGAAAATGCCTTGTTGATGCCCGAGGTCAGAGGAGAATGGCAAGACTGCTTCAAACTGAAGGTATCCAGAGGGGCATCTCTGAATGTACGAGGTGAATGTTGGAGCAGATGGGCTACAGCAGCAGAAGACCACACCGGGTGTCACTCCTGTCAGCTAAGAACAGGAAACTGAGGCTACGATTCACACAGGCTCACCAAAATTAGAAGATTGGAAAAACGTTGCCTGATCTGATGAGTCTCGATTTGTGCTGCCACATTTGGATAGTAGGGTCACAATTTGGTATAAGCAACATGAATCCTATGAATATGAATATGAATATCCTGCCTTGTATCAACGGTTCAGGCTGGTGGTGTAATGGTGTGGGGGATATTTTCTTGACACACTTTGGGCCCCTTAGGTAGGCTGTGGCGTTTAAATGATGCTCAGTTAGTACTGAGTATTGTTGCTGATCATGTCCATCCCTTTATGACCACAGTGTACCCATCTTCTGCTGCTTCCAGAAGGATAACGCAGCATGTCACAAAGCTCAAATCATCTCAAATTCATCTCTTGAACATGACAATGAGTTCACTGTACTCAAAATGCCTCCAGAATAACCAGATCTCAATCCAATCGAGCACCTTTGGGATGTGGTAGAATTGGGAGATTTGTATTATGGATGTGCAGCCGACAAATCTGCAGCAACTGTGTGATGCTATCATGACAATATGGACCAAAATCTGGGGAATGTTTCCAGCACCCTGTAAAATCAATGCCACAAAGAATTAAGACCGTTCTGAAGGCAAAAGGGAGTCCAACCCAGTATTAGCAAGGTATAACTAATAAAGTGGCCGTTGAGTATATATAGAAATAAAGGTGTTCATGTCTCACCTGTCCAGTGGATCATCAGGCTCAGGGATGATGAGCAGTCCATACACAGCATCAAACAGCTCTCTCATGGTGATGTGGGCGTTGTAGCTGCGGTCAAATATGTTGTGGCAGATGCGGCCAATGCTGTTGACATTGCAGTGGTACACCTGCAGTCGTGTTAAGATAAATACTCGCTACGAGAAACGTGTACGCAACCACTGCTATTATAGGACATTAATAACTGGAAACCATTTTGATATGAACATTGTGTAGACGTCTAAATACTTTGCAATAAAATACTTTTTTTTTTGTTTGTGTTTCGACAGGATACACATGTGACAAAGCGAACGAGGGGAGGCTTCACTGGGTAGTCAGGCCCAAACTGGCAGTACAGCTCAAACACTCCTTTCTCATATGGTGTGTCAGGAGGTCCTTGCATGAGAATCCTCCAGAATGCTGAGAACGTTAGAAAATAATCAAACATTGCTGCTATTCAAGGATTTCATTATTTTAATCACATTTTAATCATTAAGGGTCCTAGAAAGTGCTGCTATGCACATCCCAACAGTAAAACATCTTTTTAGAAGATAAAGATCTTGTTTCACATATATCTGCAGCACACTGGAGTTGAATGCATTACATAAATGGCTAATAAGAAATCAACATGTTGGTCTTTAGGACCCATCAGCTGCATCACAGTGAAAACACTGATAATATGGGTCTATGACACAGCCCAAGTCATATAAAATATACAAAATTTATACAAACACAGGTCAGGAGAGCCCACATCACTTACTTAAGTCTGACTCTGATGGATAGACTCTAAAGAAGGGATGTGGGTTACAATGCAGACACTTGAGCTCCTCCAGGATACGTTTGTCCTTCTCCATGAAACGACCATCCTTTGCCTCCCGAATCTTCTTTTTCAGAGCACTGTTTTGAATTAAATGCCTTTTATTTAATGTTTCACATGGAATGGATGTAATATTGAAAAAAACAATAAAAAAACAACAAAGATGATCTCTGTTCATACATGACAGTGAGTTTTTGAGACTTCTACATCATCAGTGTGATTTTTTTCCCCCTGAAAAACCCAATGTATACAATCAGACACATGCAGTGCCTGTCCCAGTGGGCGGCGATTCTACTGGGTGGCAGAAGCTTGTAAAGGTAAGATTCTGCTCTAACTGGATGCTGAAAAAAATGATCTGCAACTACACTTAATAAATAAAAAAAATGTTGCACAAAACTGCACAACTTTTTCTGGCTTTTTAAATGTGAAAGCAGACTATTTTTCCATTTTTCCTTATTCAGTATAACAAATGGAATCTCTTCACATTTTGGAAAGTCAGCTGAACAAAAATAGGAATTACAATACGTCACCTTCATCTCCAGGGGACCATGGTGTGTATTTTCACTATTCTGACACTTCACTAAAAATGACATTACTGCTTCATGGCTGTAATAGGCTAAGACAAACTGTTGCTTAAATAACAGCTTTTTCATTTAATTTACAGATACAGCAAAAGTGTGGAGTTATACCAGTATCATCAAGGCCTTATCACTTTCATCACCACTCAATCTACTCACTATATCTGACTGATTATATAAAACAAGCAAGCAGGGTAAAAGTTTTCATTAGCAGGCGTGTTATCAGCATCTATAGGACGGTCGTTTCTGTCGCTCACCTCTTTGTCACCGTCACTTTGCTGTTTATCTGGCTTGGCAAGGACGTCTCTGGATATTCATCATAGCCCCGAGTAGCAAACATGCTTGTTAATATTCTCTATAAAACAGCATGAAAAAATATAATGAACATATGATGACAATGTATGAAGTTAAGCAGTCATCAGTTTTCCTATTGAATACTGTAGCAAACGGACCTCACTGATGGAAGAAGGGTCAAGTTTTGTCTTGGGTTTCCTCTGCTCCAGAGACAGAACTGTCTCGATCTCAAAGAGCTTCAGACCGTCTTTGACTGTCTTTGGTTTGAAACAGCATCCACCTGCAAGTGGGTTGAAAGATAAAAAACATGAAAAAAAAAACCCCAATAATTATTAAAACATTAGTCACTGTTTGGCCCTTTTTGCCACCAAGTTTCCTGCTGTTTGGCATTACTTGGCAGCATCAACCTTGGCTCATCCATTTGCTCTTCTGAGACTACTCCATATTGTATAGCCTCCCTTTTTTTTTTTGCGTTGATATTTACCAAAACCAGGCTTTCAGACTAGTCACTGTAAATAAAATACAGAAAACACAAAATATTAAAATGAATCTGTAGAAACAAAGTTAAAATGTCATTCTTGGTTCGATTAACTGACCATATACAGTGCCCTCCATAATGTTTGGGGCAGTCACATTTTTCTTTGCGTTACCCCTCTGCTCCTCAGGGTAAAATTTTACATCAAACAATTCAGATGAGATTAAAGTTCACATTCTGGGCTTTAATTTAAAGCCATCTGCATACATTTCAGTTCCACCATGTAGAAATTACAACACTTTTTATACATTAGTCCCCCTCATTTCAGGGAACCATATTGTTTGGGACAATTGGGTTCCCAGGTGTTTGTGATTATTTAGGTGTGTTTCATTGCTTCAGTAGTGCAGGAATAAGACCTGGGATTGCTTCTACAAGTTGGAGTCTGTAGTTGCCATTGTTCAACATAAGGAGAAAAGCTGTGCCAATGAAAGTCAAGGAAGCTATTATGAGGCTTAAAAAAAAAAAGAATAAACCCATTAGAGACATTGGTGAAACCTTTGGATTACTATAATCAGCTATCTGGAATATTATTAAGAAGAAGAAAGAATGCACTGGTGAGCTCTGTAATCGCAAAGGGACTTGTAGGCCTAGGAAGACCTCTATTGCTGATGACAGAAGAATCCTCAAACGGCTGTCTAACAGATCAGAAACAGTCTTCAGGAGGCAGGAGTGTGTATGTCAGAGACTACCATCCACAGAAGACTTCATGAACAGAAATATTGAGGCTACCCTGCAAGATGCAAACCACTTGTTAGGTACAAGAACCGGAAGGCCAGATTACAGTTTGTGAAAAAAGTACTTAAAAGAGCCTCCAGAATTCTGGAAAAAGGTGGTATGGACAGACGAGACCAAGATTAACCTGAATCAGAGTGATGGCAAGAGGAAAGTGTGGAGACAAAAAGGAACTGTCCAAGATCCAAAGCACACCAGCTCATCTGTTAAACATGGTGGTGGGGGTGTCATGGCTTGGGCATGTATGGCTGCCACAGGTACTGGCAAACTTAACTTCACTGATGATGTAAATGCAGATGGCAGCTACACAATGAATTCAGAGGTGTAGAGAAATCCTATCTGCTCAAGTTAATGCCTCCAAACTCATTAGACAGCACTTCATCCTGCAACAAGATAATGATACCAAAAACAATGCTAGGGCAACACGAGAATTTCTCAAAGCTAAAAAAAAAAAGAAGAAAAAAGGAAAATTCTTGAATGGCCAAGCCAGTCACCTGGTTTAAATCCAACTGAGCATGCCTTCCATATGCTAAGAGGAAACTCCAAGGGACAAGCCCCCAGAACAAGCAGGAGTATATTAAAACAGTCATGTTTTAATATACCTAACATTACTAACTAATATACCTAACATTACACCCGTAGATTTAAAAATGGGGCAATTTTCCTTTTAAAGTCGTTTCCATGTGCACCCATTTTTAGATTGCTTCCTTTGAGTCCAGTTCTGACCAGGTGCCCATTAACATTTTCACTCCTTTCTTCAAACTTGCACAGAGAGCAAACACCAACTTCTACGTCAAACTGACAACTTTCATGTTGCCGATTGTCACTGGTGATGACCACTTAAGTGACATTAGAGCTGAAGACACTATAGTCTCCGAATATAAAACAGATACCAAACAGAAAACAAACGGTCCACAATGTCCAAGCCTGAAGGTGGCGCATCAGGTCAGGGGTGCAATCAGTCAAATGCAACCCCTTAAACGCAGAAAAAAAAACTTGGTTAAAGTTTTTTTTCTACATTTAAGGAGTTGTACACGCTCATCACCAGGGTGAGACTACAAGTGGAGTTCTACTGCAACGTCCTCAGGTGTCTGAGGGAAAACCAGCTGAACTGTGTGCAATCACTGAAAACTGGCCACACTGACTTAATTGTGGCTCCCTGTGGCTTCATCCTCTTCCAACAGAAATTCAGGTCGAATGGAAGCAATGCAAATTGGAGATTGATCTTTTTTAACAGGAGGAAAAACTTTATAATCACTTCGTGTACAGTATATACAGAATTTTTATGCAGCTTCTTGTGACTTTTTTGGCAATCCCACTAAACTGAGAATCAAGTTTTACCTGTTGCATTGCTGATTCCATGGAGCATGTTGTTTTCTATGTTTCCAAGAAGGACTGAATCCACAGTGATGTTTGATTTCAGCAACTTGGTTGTAACAGCAACTGGATCCAAAAAGGATCTATGGTAAGATGAAAACAGTCTGATTATGGTGCCAGCTGCTCCCCCAGAGAAATATATTTTATATATTTAACTGATGGGTCATACAAGAAATTAAATTAATGGATAAAATAAATGGAAAACAGTCTGTTTTATCAAAGTTTATTCAGTGTTAACTCTGAAACAACAGAGCATGCTTTAAGAATCAGTTACAAGTCTGAGGATTTGGAGAACTAAATATACGCTCACCAGCCTCTTTGTTAGGTACACCTGTCCAACTGCTTGTTAATGCAAAATATCCAATCTAGCTATCATATGGCATTTAGCCATGTAGACATGTTTAAGACAACCTGCTGAAGTTCAAACCGAGCTTCAACCTTGAAGCAGATGGGCTACAGCAGCAGAAGCCCACACCGGGAGCCACTCCTGTCAGCTAAGAACAGGAAGCTGAGACTACATTTCACACGGGCTCACCAAAATTGGACAACAGAATCCAGTACTAGCAAGGTGTACCAAACAAAGTGTATATCTATGCATTTGTTAACACTTATTCAACTCTAAAGGTAAAATAAGCAGAGAAGGAAACTCACCCAGAATCACTGCCATCAGTGAGACACATAATGCGGAGTCTACAGTCTGGGAAGCTCATCTTGACCTTTTCCAGCTCCAAAACTCCACGTCGTAGTGCGTCGTACAGCAGAGTACATCCACTCGCCTCAAGGTTACGCATGTGCACCTTAAAACAGGAAAAAGTGAATCTCTAAAATCAGTAGCATATAGGTCCACCTATTTCATATTTTCACGTGGTATATAAACAATTACAAACACAACAGAATAAAATAGCTGAAAGTAGATACAAGTATATCTGTCACCAACTATAACTCCTCTAGTGTAAAGACAAGGAAGGAGAACTGGAAGTTGTACAAACAGAAAATGACAAGAAAATAAAGTTTTTTCTTAAATTATACCCTAACAGAAATTACAATAGTAGCTAAAAACTGCACATTAAAATACACCTACTATATATACAATATTACAGTGTGTTACAAACTATCAAATGTTTCTACGGTGCTTGTAATTGCTAAATAGTAGGAAGATTTTACAAAAAAATTAGTCGTTTCTTTACTCTGGATCAGTGTTAATTTCGTTGACCATAGTTTTCGTCAACTACCTTTTTTTAATGATGAAAACAAGATAATAACTAAATAAAAATGAATGCACAAGAACAAAAACTATGGTGAAATGACACTTTCCTCAATGAATAAAAAAAGCTGAAAATATTCTGGCAAGACGAGGTCCAATCAGAACTAATTAAGTTGTATAGAAAGGCGGGACGAATTTGTAAGTGATCCAATCAGAAGTAATCTCCTTGTGCTTCCCCCGAGAAACGGTCCAGCTCACTGTTTCTCATGAAAATGCAACAAAATGTCAACGCTTGGGAGGAAGAGAAGAGTAGACATATGGACACATTTCGCATTTGATGTGAAGGAAAATAAGACACTTTGTAAACTGTGTGGAGCAAAACACGACAAACTTTTACACTTTATATTTTAGTCAACCGAGTCAACTTCAGATTTAGTCTACTATTATGACATTATGTAATTTAGTGAACTAAAAAAAAAAAAAGAAGACTAAAACTAAAAGAATTTAGATGCCTAAATTAAAACTAAATGACATTTTAGTCAAAAGACTATGACTAAAACTAAATCAAAATTTGCTGTCAAAATTAACACTGCTCTGGAAAACCCTCAATGCACAGGATGGTCATGAAAGCAAACAAAAGTTTATGACAAGCTGTAGCGTGGGAAATGACCTTGAACTTTTCCAGATTTTCTGTGAATGTGTGGAGTGTTTTCACCATGGAGTCAAACTTTACAAGACCAATGACATGATGGAAATCATACGCCATGCTCCTGGTGGCAAAGTTGTCAAAGAGTTCCTTGACAGCGTTGATTTTCTTTATTCCTGCATTTTCGTAGCACTCCTCTTCCATCGAGGAGCTCGTATCTATCAGTACCTAAAGTAATAAAGTCAGGAAGAGGTCATATTTAACAAATGTTTAGATTCAATTCCTTTGCAACAAAAACATTTCCTCAAGTCTCACCAGTATCGCCTCTTTTGGAGTCCTGGTTGTGACAAATGATTGGTCATCTCTGTGGTCGCCAGTCCTGCATTAAAATTAAAAAAGAAAAACAGCAGAAACATAGTTTTCATATAGGTTTTATAATGGTGCACATCCAAAAATATACACCATCTTTACAGCTTCACACAGTTAACAAGAAACAAGCATCAACTAGTCTGTGAATGGCCTTTTTTTGGGTGGGTAGGTGGGCCGTTTTAATGCAGATTAATGTAACTGTAATGTGAAGCTCTGTCAGTGGTTTTCTTTTCTAATAGAAAAAATATTCACTACTATATAATATATGCCAGAATCAGCCTGTCCTCCTTTAGCTGACTCAGTTTATTTTGGTTTAGGTACTCACTTGGCTGCCAGCAAATTCAAATCCACCGTTTTCACTTTTCCATCCAGACAATCGCGCACTTGGATCATATCTGCTAATCCTTTGCTTTTATGCAAATAAATGCCCAGATTATCTGGCAAAGAAATACAATGGGGGACAAAAAAATTAAATATAACAGTTCCTGACAGGAAGACTTCATATCAGAGGTGAAAGGGAAAGTAAGGAAACTGGTGGAAATTCCTTTCCCACTTAAAGTTAGGAGTAACACATCAAGTACAGAGAATGTTATGACAGTAAAGCACATTTAAAAGAGTCAGTAAACAGTTTCCTGTCCTCCTATATTAAGAGAGACTTGAGGTGTTTTTCCATTTCAATTCATAAGACTGCTACAAAACGAGAACAGCTAGGGTCTAATATCTGGCAAGCCATTGACAAGTGTTCTTTTTCCCCACACAAGAAATTCCTCAGTACACATTACTGAATGGACTAAGATGACAATGCAGTGAAAGGGGTGAATATTCAGACTGTAATAGGATGAAATACCTTCACTGAGCAGAACAAGGCAACTCTGATAATGTCCCAGGTCCTTCAGATGTAAAGGCGGGGTCACATTAAGATGTGGAAAAGATTTCAATCCTTCCACCATACTTCCAAAAGTCCACTGAATATTCACCTGAAAGCTGTCATTTCATTGTACCAATTAGTCAGGTTTTAGTGTAATCATTCAACTTGTTTATACTGACTTTGAAACAATCCTAGACATCATACTGACACATGTAATTAATAAATTTTGCTTTTAGTGCTTAAAACCTTCGTACTATTCTGTAAGTAATTTAGAAACTTATAGTGACCACATGATGGTGCTGTGCAACCTGTGAACATGCTTGACAGATGTCAAAGCATTCGTCTCATAAGATGAGCTAATGTTGGAGATCTTGGTGATACTCTAGCCTAGAGCTGTTTCATAACATACTGTCTGCGATACTACCAGGACAAATTGTTACGTGATATAAAAATTTTATATTGCAATATCATTGCTATAGCAACACCATACGTTTACATTTCCTAGTACACAACAAGACAAGCCTGGGCATGTCTGAGAGTGACAGCTGTGTGTTAAAAAGCTTGACCCAAGATAAACATCCCAGGTAGAAAATATTTTTCTGTTTTATTATTATGCAGCTCCTGGAGAGTTACAAGGTCAAGTTAATGTAGTTAAACTAAAGTGTTAAGCAGTTATTTTTAACTTCTACTTAAGATTTCCAGGAAAAACACTACCTAGGCTAATTTTGTGCTTATATTTGGCTTATATCACGTCACTGGATATAATGCTGTGTCACTACTATTGCACTATAATGCTGCTGCTGGCACCTTGTTTTAGTAGATTCACACTTCCAATTAGGAAGTGTGTCATCAATGACAGTATCTCACTGGAGAAGGACGGAAAATCCCCTTCATTTACTTACACTTATAAATGCAAACATCAATAAAATGCTGTTCAGTATTTTTTTTTCCCTATATCATCAGACATAATATTATCATCGCAAATTTTCTTGAAATATTTTGAGGCTTTATCACCCACCCCTACTCTAGCTTCATCTTTACTGCCACCCATACACCTAAGTTCCCAATCCAAAAGCCATTTTTGGTGAAATCATTCCAGAAGTTATCTTGTCAGCAAAATAAGTAATTTGTTAAGAAGGCTTTGCATTTCAGCAAGTACTTATGACACAGTTAACATTAATCCCTATATTCTGTATTCATCAATCCTCTTCCATTTTTGCAGTGTTAAAGGCCAACTTAAAGCCATGTTTTAACTTGAACATGCCCCTCACACTTGAATAACATAGACCAGTTGTTGTCAGGTTACTAAGATATTACAAAAATAATTCTTTATATTCATATTAAATTTAATGACAGTATTGAGTTTACATCCATTAAAAACTATTAGCAGAACAAGCATATATGTTGAAAACCAGATTTCTGGTGTTACTATGGCTAAACAAACATTTTTTAACTGTTTGTCTGTGCATAAGTGTATGTTAATTTGTTCCTGCCAAACAAGGTTGATAAGTTTTTCTATACTAACAGGGGGAAAAAAAAAACTAATCTGCTGTTTTACTAAAAGAAATAACTTAGTGACACATACTTCTGATCAGATGTCTTTTCGTGGTAAGTCCAGAGAGGATATGTTCGGACAAATCGAGGAATGCTGAGCAGGATTTTCTCAATGTCAGTGGCTCTCTGTAATGAGCATTCTCGCAAAGGCTCTTCAGAGCAATGTGGAATTTTCTCTCCATCTAAACAAAATGAAAATAAAAAAACATCAAGCTAATAACACACAATTCACCAAGAAAAATTTCCAACAAAATAGGTCATGTCATGCAGTAATGGCTGTGCAGAAAGAATCAATTTTAAAATGCTAATCATAATGCAGTGGCTTCATAGTGTCAATCCTGGGAGGAGACACAAATCCCTTTGGCACAGTGTCAGGAAGGGCATCCAGTTAAAAAATCTGTGACATCAAACATGTGAAGGTACCTGCTGTGGCGACCCCTTGTGAATAAGGGAGCAGCCGAAAGTAGCTTATCCTGTATATTGACATTAATACATAACTCACCCTGCACCTGGCTAAAGGAGGAGCTAACTTTAATGGCTTTGTCTTTATGGATGCTCTATGATGACAAATCAGGTTATTTTCCTGGTAAAGTTCTTGCACCAATAATCTTTGTCTTTGGATAATCTGAATTTAGTAACTGGTGAAGTAACTCGTAAACTAATATTACAACAAATAAAATATTAAAACAACTACATGCATTTAGTTACATCAAAACCCTTTATAGTTTTAAACTCTTTCAGTGTTATTTGTACCTTTGATTTTTTGGAGAACATATGCTCGTTCAAAGACATCTGGTACTCCAGGTACTCTCACCGGTTCACAGAAGTGGTCGCCGTCTTTGGAGACCAGAGTGATGGGAGCGTAGACTTCATGGTTTGATGCCTGTTTCTGTCAAAATAAGGCCAAGTATGATACATTTATATTGTAGAGGTAAGACACAATAAATACTAGAAAAGACCAGCTTCTGTCCAAAATAAAACTCAGTTATATACCTTAATTCTTGAAAGGAGATGTGCCCAGCAGTACAATGAATTCTCAAAGACATCCTTGTCCTTTATGACTTTCTCCTCTCGATGTGATGCTTGCTGGGGCAACAACTCTCTGAAGAGCATGTATAAGCCCTCAACAACTGCAATCTGCAAGAAGATCAATACATAACAAAAAACAGGTGTGTGATATCTCCACACTCATTAATAATAAGTACTGTCGTGATCATATCTAACTAATAAATAAAATACAACTAAAATAAATGTAAAAATTATCCATGTTTTACAGCCCGTCACCACCGCTTTTTTTTTTTTTTCATACTACATAAAAACAGCAGGAGTGAGACGGCAGGTGAAAAGCCATCTCACGCCTATGATTTAAAAGTCAGATTTCATGTAGGATAGTGACACAGGCCAGTGGTGCAAAGACTTAAGACTGCAGCAACATGCCAGCTGTCCTCTCTTTAATAAAGAAGATGGTAGAGAAAGAAGATTTAAGTAAGGTACTGTAACAACCTTAGGAGGTGGTCTCTTGTTGGACAGTGGACATGTTTGCGCCAGAGAACGAAAAGACTCATGAGACTGTTAATGTTCTTGTTTGAGTTGTTAAGTAAGCAGGGCTTTAGCAGGGTCAGGCAAGCTCAGTTTAGCATTAATTACTTACTTTGAAAAATAAACTGTAAGCCTCAATTTACAGCTGTGTTGGCTTAATTTTATCAAATGTCTTTGAGTGGGTGGTAACACTGTGAGAGAAAGGGTCCTTCCTTTATACTTAGGCCACATGCACATGGGTATTTTTTAAAACAGGAATTTTCTGCTTTTGTTTTGAAAACTATCTCCATTTACATGAAAATACAAAAACGATGTTGAGCACTGTCAAGAGCATGCCAAAGCAACAGGTGGTGAAATGACCCTAACGGTATATAAATGTTGGCAAGTGTAAAGCCTGCAAGCTGTAACACCATGCACAGTCTGACATCAAAACAGGACACAGGCGTACACCTTTAACAATGACAATTCTTTGTTTTCCTTGTGCATGTGTAAATGCAGAAACTGAGTTTCTGAAAATCTTTACCCTGGAAGGAGTTTTTTAAAAGCTGTTTTCAGTGAGTTAAAATGCCATTTAAATGTAGACAAAAGGCCAAAATCCATAGGAAAAGGTAAGTTTATCAAAATACCTGCGTAGACATGTACATGTAGACAGGGCCTCAAGATTTTTAAGACAACCTACATGTCATACTTTAAAAAATACTGACGGCTGCCAGTGCTACCCCTCAGCCTCCTGGTAGATGCACCTATGGTATAAATTTGAAAATTCTAGGTGACTTCCTTCTTGAGTTATCGCATTCACAAGATTTTCTAAAAACTTGACCTCTGACCTTGACCTCAAGGTCACCGGGATTTGAAATCCTTCAAGATTTTTAGTAGATACACCTATGGTATCAATTTGAAAATCCTACGTTGCCTCGTTATCGTGTTCACAAAGTTGGGTGTCCACACCGCCTGCCCGCTCAGCAGGGTGACGACAATAGTATTGCTGGACACGTAAGCATTGTTCATGGTTTAGTGAAACAATCAGGCACTTTTTCCTTGCATCAAACTATTTGAATACAAGTGATGATGGTGATATAAAAAATATCAGCAACTCTGAGTAGCACCACACACTGGGCTGGGTCCTCGGGGGAAAACAAAATGTCCATCAGTTAGTTTGGACACACTCCCAGCTCACATACGGTGCTTACTGATAACCCTTCAGAAAAGCTCACACAGAATTTCCAGACAAGATGCAGACAGGGGGAGAAACTGTCATATAAATTAGTAATAGGAAAAGGAATATGGGCAAGTTTTCCCTGGCTTTATTAAAAAAAAACAACAAAAGGGTGGCTAAGAAAAAACCTGAACTAATGAGTAAAAACATGATCAGTAATATTTGTTAGGTCCTGATTGGGGAAAATAGTTAGAAGTGCTTTTCTATGGGGCACCCCTTTTTCTAACTCACTTGTTTTAAAGCTGTGTTCATTACCCCAGATAACCAATAAAATATATAACACATATAAAACATTTTAAAATATAAATAAGTCACATGTTTTCAGTCTCTTAAAATTTCACTGTGATTCATTTCCTGCCAGTTATTTACATGCACTACATACTTCATTGCAATCATACATTAAAAGGGTTATACCACCTCATACTGTTTACCTTCTGGTTCTTGGTCATCCTTTCATTCCTGCAGAGTAACTGATGCAAACTTTGGGCGAGGGGGTTACATCCAGTCAGCTTTCGTATGTACGCAATCAGTTTGTTCAGGATTGTTTTGGTATGGTCTTTCTACAAATAAATAAACAGAAGTATTTGAAAACAGGGTTAATGCCACTCAGAAAGGTTGAATACAATGAGCTAACTGAATTGACCACATTTCAGTTCAGGCTGTGAATACAGGTCAACAAAGGGCACAGTGATGGACCCACAGGGTTTTATTTCCTGGGTTAATACTGGATACTTCAAGATTTAAAACTAGTGGGCTGCTGAAGGCAGCGAGAAATATTAGATTTAATACTGGACACACTCACAAAAGCCTGAATTTTACATAAGGTGGTCCATCAATTCACAAAAGAAGTTAGTAACAGAGCTAAAGGTATGGCATACTTTTGAATAAAATCACCATACAGACTAGTTATGATAGCTGCTGTGCGGCTTTGGCTATTTTTTCAAAGTACAGACATCACAAAGAGACAAAATTATAATGTAATTTTGCAGTTAAATCCCCATCCTACAGCAACTACGTCACTATTTGTGGAGGAATTTCTGTTTCACATAAGTAGTTCATGTGAATTTCTTACAACAGGAGTTCACTATCTAGTGTGTGACCTCACGGTGGCTATGTTCATCTTTCATACTATCTTTGGTGTAGCCCCATGGTTTTCATGAGATCAGGAAAAAAAAGGAGAAAAAAAGGATAGCAGTAATTCTTTACACATAATATCACCAGACCTACACTGAAAATAAGAAGGGCTAGGCAAGAGTAGATAAAGTTAAGAGATTCATAGAATAGGTAGATAATGGGACAGTATGTCAAATATAAAACACAGCTTACCCCAACAGCATAAAGCGAAGACAAGAAGACACTGATTCCTTTCTGGGTTTGTTGCACAGAAGGTACGACATCATTGATGTAGAAAGTCTCATCATAGGGAGTCTCTTCAGTAAAGGAGGACAGAGCGAAGGCAACAACTGACCCTTCAGAGATTCCACACTTTTGGAGTGTATCAGCACCCGAATGATTACCTCTGTGAATAAAACAGGGACACGAGAGAACAGAAGCACTGCATCACTGCTAGGACTTTAGCTTTTGAATGGGGCAGAGAGAGGGTGATGGGTCACAAAATCAGTGTTTTGTGAGGCAGTTTACCTGAGGTGGAGGACATGTGGTGGAACTCCACTTGCATTTGACAGCCTGAGTTTTAGAGTTGCCATTGTGTCCATTTCCAAGTTCACCATAACCTCATAGTGTCCCTTAACAGGTAAACAGAAATATGTTAAAGGTTCAAGGATTTTTATTGGCGTTCCGACACATGTATTCACATGAGGTGAAAAGAAATTTGCACTCAGGTCCCGGTTAAAAGCCAACAAGAAAAAGAAAACAACCAGAGCAATACGCACAAAAACAAGGAATAAGAAGCATATTTACAGTGTAAATTAAGTATAAATAAGAAAGTGACAGAGTCAGTCAGTGTGCAGTGGATAGTGCAAAGACACGAGTGGTTTCTCAGGTAGAGAATTCATTTTTCTCCTAAAGTTAGATTCTTAAATTTATCAAAATTATTTCTACTGAGTTTTTCCCATTTTTTAACAGAGTTTAGCTAAGACACTGTTTGGGGCATATTCATATCTTATTAGTACAATAACAGATTTCAGAAATCATTACTGGTTACCTTTTTCTACAGGCATGCAATATTAAAAATGACTGGTCAATTTTATCACCAGATTGCACAGTTGTCATCAGTTGTTAACACTATTATTTGTATAATGAAGAACATAGTTAAGACGCACCTTGAGCATGATGTGGCATTGAATGACATCTGTTCCAGAAGTCTCACCAGACTCTTGCTTTGGCATTTGAGGACGCTGTGTCAGGTTTTCTTTTGGTGTAAATATGGCATAAATCACAGCCCCATTTTCAATGTGTCTGTCTTTCAAAGACCCTGGAGAAGAAGACATTAAAATGAATAACTATACCACATTTTCTATGACAAAATTATAATTATAATACTTATATAATGTATAAGTATTTAAGTGTAATCATTTTCTACAAGATTATTTAGAAACACCACCAGTCTTAAAACTATTCATCACAGTTGATGTTGTAAATTAACTCTCCCATAGTATGATGTGATTAAAGAAGCGAGAAATGTCTTAACCTAAAACCTGCTTGTATTTGATTAGTAAACAGGCGAGATCTGTGTCCTACTAATCCTGTTCCAATAATACATTAAAGCCTATATTTTCCAAGGAGCTTTCTCAACTAGTAGCAGACAGAACTACGCAGTGAAAGCAAGACTTACAGGCAACTAATCTAAACTGCGATGGTGCCATTATTCTTATGCCACTAGACTCTACTACCCTAATGACTCTATATTTAGGGCAGTGCAGTATTTCTGGAATGGTGATGTACACTAGTTTTTTGGTTTATGTATAAAGACAAATTTTCTTATATTCTTACATTTTATATTTTTAGATATAGATTTATTTATTTATATTGTATTAGTCCAATGAGTCAATGCACCGAAGTTTTAATGTAATGTGCACTAATTGGTGTATGTTCTGAATGACAATAAAGTAGTTATTCTATTCTGTTCTGCTCTGTAATCCTCATCTGCATAATTAAAAAATATTGATGGCTGCCAGTGCTAGCCTGCAGCCTCCTAGTAGATGCGCCTAAGGTATAAATGTAATAAATCCTAAGTGACTTCCTTCTTGAGTTATCGCATTTACAAGATTTTCAGAAAACTTGACTTCTGACCTTGAGATCGAGGTCACTGAGATTCGAACCATCGACCGACATTTTTAGTAGATGCACCTATGATATCAAAGGTCAAATCTCGTAAAAATCAAAAAGGTCAGAGGTCAAATTTTCTGAAAATCTTGTGAACACAATAACTCAAGAAGGAAGTTACTCAGTTATTTATACCATAGGTGCATCTCCTAGGAGGCTGTGGGGTAGCACTGGCAGATGTCAGTATTTTTGTAGCTTGTACTGCAGTTTTAAGCTTAATTTCTGAGCTTCCTGAACTATTGATGATTGGATAATTTTAGAAAACTTCTCCCTCCATACCTTTCCACGCTGCACTGCAGTTGTTTGTTTTTCCAAAACTAACAGTGTGACATTTATAAGTGTGAATAACCGCGTAAAGAATCACTGCTGACTCACACGTGTTGAAGAAGGGATCATCTGTCAAGGGCATCCCATCCACTGTGTAGAGACAAACTTCTTTGGTGTTTCCAACATTTTCAAGGTGACAGACCCTCAATATTAGATCTTCCACTGTGTTTTGTGCTGGATCCATACCTGTAGCATTGCAATTTAAAACATTTCATTTTTATGCCTTTATTTACTTTAAACATGGGCCATTACATCTCAAAACAGCACAGTTTCACATTGCTATGACATCCAGTATGAAAGTTGAATAAAAACAGCACTTTCATTTTTGTGACTAAGAATTTCATGCTAAAAAATGTTCTACATGTTTTATTTTACAGTATTGTGAAATCATTCAGATATTGTCACTAGCTGTCTGTTGCAATGTGAAGTTTTTTATTAATGTGTGCTCAAATATGGGACTTTACAGGACGGCTGTGTAAAAAAAAAAAAAAAAAAAAAAGACCAGAAG